>JACSYO010000644.1:0-44089 GCA_016806645.1 Ophiodon elongatus | reverse complement strand
CATGAAATGGCAATGTTTTCAGTTATGCATTACACAAGACATACTTCCTCACAAATGTAAAGCAAATCATAAACAAAAAAAGTCAGATTTTTGTAAAACAAAATAAGAATATGAAGAATTCCATCAATAAATGACAATATTGAATTTGCTCCCAGCCCTAAATCAAGATATTGCAGCGTACATTAAGATAAGATAAGATAAGATAAGATAAGAGACAAACTCTATCTATGTAGTCCACTACATGGCCTCTATTGTAAACCCGTCCTCTACACCCAGCAACTAGGGCTGTGAAAGGTTTGAAGTTATTTTTATACTGTTGCCAATAAAACACCTGGATATCTATACAGATAACAAAATTATACTTTTCACTAACATTAAGGAATATAAACATGTTTTTCCTTTTTCTCAGTGCAGTGTTTTATGTAATGTAGTCTTGATACAAGCAGTTGTACAAGAACGTTGTCTTAGAAAAACAAATAAATAATGAATTAAATTACAATCATAATTTTGATATACATCATTATCACAGAACAAGCAAACAAGAATAAAAAGCGGACCAAGTTTCCAAACCCAACTTTTATACTTGATTTTATGGACTTATTTCAAGTATTCAAAAAGGTTCAATAACCAGCTCTACCAACAACAAGACATACTGCATTAGATAATGTAAGAAATCAAATACCTACATGAACACATAACATTAAAAAAATTGTTTCTAAAAATATCAAAGCTGTAATAAATAACTTAAAATTTAAATACAATAAAACATTTCCAATAGGGTAAAACTGAATGACTTGGTTTGAATTAGCATTACCTTAAATTGAATGGATTTGCGATTAGCTTATGTCTTTTGGTGCCTCTATCAATGATAACCATTTAGTACAATTAACAGGAAGTGCTCCCTTCTCACCGCACACGCTGCTCCTCCGCCTGTCTCAGCTCCTCGTCCCGCTGCAGCACCTCGAGGATCAGCTCCCGCTCAGAGTCGGACAGGAAGCCCAGGTTGATCATGTCAGCGGCCTGGGGCATCGTGCCTTCAACCATGAACCCTCCGCGTAGGTTAACCGGCTCAGCTCAGTGGCGTCGAGAAGATCTCCTGTATAGACAAAACAAAAAAATCACCAGGAATAAGCTCGCCACTGTTTCACCACCGGAGAGGCTGTTTTAATGTGGTGATGTAAGGCGGCCTGAGCAGAGCTCTGCAGTAGAAAGAGGAACTTGTTGACGTGATGCCCTGCGGTGACGAAGACAGACAAAAAGAACTGTGTGGTCCTAAGCAAATGACCAATAAGTGACATTTCTCTCTCTACCTGTTGGCCTCCATACAGTGAAGCCTCAGTAGCAACTTTGTGATGGATAGTTTTGGAGTACAAGAATTGTAGCTTCCTTCTTTTATTCTAAAAGCCTTAAGTTCCTCTGTCAAAAAAAGGATTATCCATGGGAATCTAGATAACCGGTGAGCCAACAGAGATCGACTCTTAGGCAGGTTTTCCATTTCATACAAAGACAGGAATTAGTCCACAGCTTGGGAGCAAACTACTGGCCTAATCTAGCGTTCCAAAAATGATAAATTACTAAAAGGAACCAGGATGTTAGAGGGTTTATTTATTTATTCTGCCCGGGTGAAAGGTTGTTTTGAGTGCGACAGGCAAAACAACATGAACTTGCCTACAGTGAAGGGTTCCCACCCTCTAAAGATACAGAGATCTGGGTGGAGTTCAGTAACTTCACCATTAGTTTAATCCCAATTTAATCACCCGTCATCATGGATGCATTACTAAAAAAAAAAAAGTACAATGTGGCACATTTCCAGGGGCCCAAAGGGGCAGAGACCCCCCTGACCTTCACCTAAAAAAATGTCACCCAAAGAGACACGAAACAACCAGGAAGAGACTCAAAATGACCTAAAGGCAACATAAAACCACAACGAGACACAAAAACACCAAAACAACTACAAAAAGATGCAAAACAGCTGCAAAGAGACTATGACAGGGGGGAAAACAACCATAAAGAGACACATTATGACACAAAACAACAACTATAACTTCGGTGTGTGCTGCTCCATGTGTAGGAGAGGTGATGGGGCCTTTTGAATATCTGTGCCCATGCAGAGGCCCATGGTCTCATAATCTACCCATGTCTGTCAAGTTCCCTTCAGAAACATTACGCTCCATTTCAATTGCATCAAAATAAATTAAAGAGAGGAGGAAGTTAAGCACCTACCAAGTGGGAAAGCTGCAATACAAAACCGCTTTAAAACTCTTTCCTCATTGTTTGAATGTCCGGAGCCAACTAACTCCAGCAGGAGTTCAACAATACCTGCGAGGCAGCTTGATCAGGTGAAACGTAACCTTCAAGGAAATGGCGCATGCGTCTGCAGCAGATGACAGAGATAGTGCACAAACTGGAAACCTCCTCTACAAACACGCAACGGGGCACAATGACGAAGGAATTCGTTTTAAAACAAACAATGAGCCATGTTTTGTTCGCTGTATTGCGTCACTGACACGAAGGATTTCAACTAACGTGAAAATCCACCGCAGAGGATAACGCGCGTCTTGCTTCTGCAGCTCAATATAAAAGTCAGAATTCAGCTGCACGTTTCCTTGCCAACTGACCGTTAAACTAACGCTTAACGCCACCGTGTCTTTATTAAACCGTTTGCTTTCACCCGATTGTGAAGGATGGCGGTTTATTTTTTTTTGGGTGGGTGTCTGGGGGGGGAAACGTTTCGATTATTCTTTACCACAAGGATAAGTCTGAAATCGGCTGTCAATTAACAGAAAAAAAAAATAGATTCAAAGTAATATAAATAAACGGACACACCTGTTAACTTCAGCCCGGCTCCACGCTGACTGCGTCACCGCGATGATCCTGACAGGAAAACCCACCAAACGGTTAAAAGTAGCAGACGAGCGAACGGTGCATTTAAGATCGTTACATTTCCGTGTGTTAATAATCTGATTTACTCACTTTCTTCGTTGACTGACCACAGTTCTGCCTCTTCCTCTTCCTCCTCCTCCTCCTCTCCTTCTTGCCTCAAGTCTCCACTAACTGTTGACTTTGTGCCGGAGGAGTCCCGAGTACCGGAAGATAAGGAAAGTTTGCAGCCGAGAGGCAGGAGCGCCTCTCCACATTTTCCATGACAGGTGCGTTTCAGGAGGACTGCGTGTGGAAACAGTCCATTAATCTGCTCGGCCCCCTTTACCCTCCCAAACGGGAACAGTGTGGGAAAGTGAAGGATTTTACTTTTGAGGAAGAAAAAAAAAAAAAAAGAATTGGGTGAGAAATGCAATAAATAAACGAAGAGTGAGACATTTATTGCCATTGAGAGAATAATGCACCACAGACGGTGAGCCTGGTAAACAGTGTGACATTGTTTATTGTCGAGGCGGATACAAAGTGATGGTGGAGCACATTGTCCAGCAAATGATTACCCATCATATACAAATCGTTTTAAAATCTCTGGTATCTAAAAGGATAGTGTGAGATTATATTTCTCCCAAAAATTATAAATTAATAACCTCATATGGTCTCTTGTCCCCAATCGTAAATATACTCTTATTTAAAGTAGGACAATCTGTGTTGATTTAAATATTAATGTTCACGTCTGAAACACACTGCTTTTGGTCCCAACTAAATAAATATGCACAACCAGGTGCCTCCTGTGTTTACAGACAGAGGATGGACTGAGATGACCCTGGATATTCCTGCTGACTTTGCATTTCATTGATTAACGCAGCACTTAAGGCAAAACTCATTTGGGCCATCGCTCACTAAGAAAATCCAACTGTGTCTGTCAAATGTGGCCCTTTTGGCAACTTGTGCAAAGACACATTTTTTACTTTCACCCCCTGCTAAATGTAATTTATTTTATATATATATTTTTTTTTTATATATATATATATATATATATATATATATATATATATATATATATATATATATATATATATATATATATATATATATATATATATATATATATATATATATATATATATATATATATATATATATTTAGCCGTCTTCGTAACACTAATGTTACTTCAGTGCTTTATACTGGATGCCAGTCATCCATAAGACGTTCCCTTATTTGGCTCCAAAATCTCCCATCGTTGTTCAATTGGGGTCAGACCTGCTGACTGTGAAGGGCATATCATATGATTCACATCATGTCCATGCTTATGAATCCATTCAGTAAGCAAAAGGCACTCCGTCTCTCCACTCACTCACTTTTTTGTTTCTTCAATTTGTCACCAGAAGTCAACTGTCATGTAGTATGGATTAAATTGGGTGCTGCCTTCTGAGGTTCCAAAGATATGCTGACAAAGCAGAAAATACTAATAATTAATTAATATAAAAAAAAAAAAAAAAAATATATATATATATATATATATATATATATATATATAAAAAAGAAAATATATATATATATATAAAAACAAAAAAACAAATATATATATATTTTTGTTTTTTGTTATATATATATATATAAAAAAAAAATATATATATATTGTTTTGTTTTTATATATAAAAAATATATATATTTATTATATAAATATTATATATATATATATATATTTATTGTTGTATAACACAACAATGAGGTGCCCTTGAGCAAATCACCGTAACCCGCCACTGTTATCTAACAGATAAGGCTGCGGTTGTGGTACAGCTTGGCAGCTTCCAGATGTGATTCCATTTGCATGGTTGTGAGTTGTTTCTTCTTCTTCTTCTTCTTCAAAAAGAAGTAAAACAGCATTTGTGCTCAGCGGACCTGCCCTGGATACATAAAGGTTTATAAAAACACAGCAGCAGCTTGATAGATTAAAATAATCTGAGAAACCAGCCGTTGTAGAGTTCAGCATCATTGGAAACTTGTTACCCGTTTCTTCTGGAGACAGCAGCACATGAAACGTATGAATGCCCTCAGCGTTTGTGTTCACCTCCTCAGCTCAGCTCGGTCTGCACTCCAAATCCAGCACCACGTGGTGAACGTGAGGCGCGTACGACTTCACATGCTCCACGTGCCGCTTGTCCGTTCTCCACCGTGCGCCGGTGATGTCCTTTAGGAGAGCGGCGATGCGGTTGGCCGCGGCATCGGCCCAGGCCTGCCACGCCTCGCTGTCGGCTCTCCTCCCAGAAGTCCTCTGGGTGACGTCGGCGATCGCCGGCGTGTTCGGTGACGCTGACGTGACGTTCTGGTGAATGTGCAAAATGCCTCCAGTTGTTCTCTTCAGCAGGCGACAGGCGACGGGCCAGCCGTCCTCCGAGCTCGGTATGAGACCCAGGTTCACTCGGTCAGCAACGCCACACAGCTGGAGCTAAGAAACACAACAGTGAACAGCTCTTTGATCTGGTTGACTAAATTATTTTCATAAGAAATGTGTAAAGATTTGTGTCATTATTTTGTTATTTTTATAGCAAGATATTTTGGTGCACCTGCTTTAGACATGGAATAGATTGACTTTGTGACTCCTGTTAATCTTGACCCATTCAGGTGGCGATGCAGATTAAAACGATGGCCAATGGGATTTTAAAACCAAGACAAAATTATATATTATATATATATATATAATTCTGTGGAAATAAAAAATGTCCACTGCTGTGATGCATTACAGTGGAAGAGAGAAAAAAATAAAGCAAAACAAAAACAAAACAACCAGACTGCACTTGGAATAAGTTAGGTAAGTTTTTTTCTGTACAATTTACTAATAGTAAAAAAAAAAAAGAAAAAGTATAAAAAAATGGTAGAATCAGCGGTTTTCTTTGGGGTCGATCTAGTTCAAGTTTCAAGACATAAAATCTAATTCAAAGGGCTGAAATGCAAGATCCTAAAATATAGTTGAAATCAGATTTAAGTATAAAAATCACATAGAAAGAAACAAAACATATTCCTCACACTGAGTTGAAAGGTAACAAGTGTGATGTCAAACATATCAAATATATCCATGTGTATAATATTTTGTTGATGTTTTGAAATACAATCAGCTTGTTATCAATACAAATGACAGAATTGTGTAATAATGTCAAAATATCACAATATCTTTACACAGAAAGAATATTCATAACAACACTGTAATAGTTGATTTTCTTCTATTTCTATTTTATTTTTGTGATATTACCTCAGAAATACCACTAACATCCGAGTGAACACCACAGAGCTGTGAAGCAGTACAAGCACTAGAGGGTACAAGTACACACTTCCTATTCATTAGGACAGAGCTACCATTGTGTGTAAACGATACATGAGCATTATGGGATGCGTATGGAAACACATTACTTGTCGGTTGTCTCCTTGGTGGACGGTGCAGCGGTCAGAAACCCCGTTGGCCTCCAGGTTTTGTTGTAAAGCTTTTACTGCGTCAGGGTTCCACTCACAGGCGTGAACACGCTTGGCCCCCGCGTGGACCAGATATGGGAGGGTGAAGTATCCAATGCCTGACACAAGATACAGCTGCGATCGTTAATAATTCAAATTATGTTTAATTACCACTGAAGAGTACAAGGGTTGGGCACAACTAAAAGGAACATGATGGGCAGGAAATACACTTAAACCTGGACTAAAGACAACACCCATCGGAAAAATCCAGTGAAGCACGTAGGATTGTGCCCATTGTATCATATAGGACATGCATTTTATCGTTTCTCCTTTGTTGATGATTAAGGAGGCAGTTATCCCACCTGCATACAGATCCACCACAGTCTCCCCTCTGCAGTCGAATCCAGCCACCCGGAGCTTCTCCGTTATGTTTCCGGCTGAGAACATGCATCGGGTCACATCAAACTCGTAACTGAAACAAAAGGTGAAGAAATTAAACGTTAAGACATTTTTTTCATTCATGTTGCAAATCAACAGCATATGAATGATAGGACTGAGACCTACCTAATCCTGTTGTCCACATGTTTGACCCAGCTGTGCTCTCCTAACAGCACCGTCACCACGGGAGACCTAAATCCGTCCCTGGATATTCGACTCATCTTTGCCAGCCGCTTTGCTCCCAGTCCTTTGGCCACCGCACTCCATATGTGCTGATCTAAAAAGAAAAAGAAAAAGCGATCAATAAATGTTGTCTTACACATATTGCCACAGAAACGTGTGGATGGGTTTGAGAACAGTACCCATCTTCTTCCAGAGTGGCAGGGAGAAGCAGCCGTCTCCCAGCAGGAGGAGGTCTCCGTGCCTCTGGAAGCTGCGAGGGAGGTCCCGCCTCAGCTCCTCCGTCCATCTTTCACCGTGAGACTCCAACACCTCCTGGAGGATTTTCTCTAGTTTATGGCCACTTGTCCTTCCTATCTTTTTCTTTGACTGCGGGTGAGGCTGTGGAGTAAACAGGACGGACCACAGGAGATAAATAGAAATACTTTAAAGCTGCACCATCGCACCATCTGTTACTTATTGTATTCCAGTGAAGCTCGGCTTCATTACCTGACTCCAGACTATTTCACAAGGGCCATCTGAGGTCACTGTGGTGGTGAGAGAGAGCAGATCCAGCAGTGGCAGACAGGATGCTAAAACGGGCAGGAGGACGGTCTCCTCCGAGTCCTTCAGCAAAGACAAACTCAGATCAAGAGCCCCTTTGGACTGTAGACAGCTCCTGCAAGATGACAGCTTTAAACGTCAAATAACATTACTTTGAAATTAAAAAAATATATATAGCATTAAAATTACTACACACAGCCACAAGAAAACATATTCAACTTTTCGACCAAACATTGTTTTCAGTCCCCACTGCTCTTGGTTCCCATCAGTGTATCTGGTTCCCATGCAAGCTGCTAGCTGCCTTATCCTCAGCAGCCAGATGGATGATTACCTGAACTCTTGAGCATGACACTGCGACACGCGCAGGAAAGGCACGCCGGCCATTTACGGGCACACAAACCAACCTCAGGTGTTTATGTTTGACGGTTCAAAATCTATAATTTAGCCCGCAACGATATTTACAGATCCCGGAACAGGTGTTGTGTTAAAATGTGTTCCCTCTTTGAATAGTGTTTCTCTTCCGTAAAAACGACACGCCCCCCTCCCCCCCAGTGGTTAGGGGAGGGACGACGGTTGATCCGGGTTTAGGGAGGAGGAAACACATACCAGCTGGGAAACAGTATTCAACGCTACACCTGTTACTGCGCACTCAACGCGTGTTTCTAGTCGGAGTATTTTTCAGAACGGACGTATCAAAACACAAAACTTTATTTAAAACATTAAAGGGACAGAACAAACTCTGGCTTTACGTCTGAAATTAAACGTCACGGTTCTAAGATTTATTTTGGACGCCGATGAAGAAAGATTTCTTAATAAAAGATGATGATTTTTTATTAATTTATATTAAATATAAATTATATATATATATATATATTCAATATAAATTAATAAAAAATCATCATATTTTATATTAATTTAATATAAATTATATTATATATTATATTATTTTGTATTAAATATAAATTATATTATATTAATTTATATTAAATATAAATTATATTATATATATTATATTATATTAATTTATATTAAATATAAATTACATTATATATATTATATTATATTAATTTATATTAAATTGTTGTTAGAGAACGACAGGAATAAAGCAGTATTCGCAGTTTGGATGAAGTTGCTCGTCGATGTCGATAGATGGAGACAAACGGCTCAAAACGTTTTGTGAGTCTCGAAGGGGAAATAAATTAAATAAATTAAGTAAACTAACTATATAAGCACAGCAGCCAAAGACATATCTCTCACAAGGAAGGGAATGTATTTATTTATGTTGTATGCAGTCCAGGATTTGCTGATATTTAATCAAAACCACAAACGTTACCAAAAAAAGAAATCCACGCTGTTGCTTTTTTTGTGCCAGACATTTAATTAAAGGGTCACTCTAGTGATTTGATGAGGTTGTTACACTTCTACAACGTTGGTTGGACTTCAGAAGACACAAAAGTTATGGATTAAATCAAATTCTTGCTCTTTTCGGAGTGATTTCATGAGATTTCAAGTCATATTTTAAGTTGTTTTGTACAAAAGTCATGCCAGTGCACTTGTTAATATGTTAATGTTAATTTCTTTGTTCATTAGTGATATTGTAGAAGTGGTATTGGAAGTCTTTCAATATAGTAAACCTTTTTCCTGTTTGGGGGTTAAAGTTATGTGCACCTTTTATTTATATTTTATGTTAATTGGTATTTTATATTTGAACTCTTTCCTACTTTTTACTGCAACTGCTGCAGAACAATTTCCCGTGGGATATATACAGTTCTATCTTCTCTCATCTTACAGTATCTGTCTGCTGCACATTAAGTAACGCTACCTTTTAGCTTCCCTACTTGTAAGATTTAACTCGGTCTACCCCATCCTTCTTTGATCTCTACTTACGAAATGAAAAGTGGCACCAAATTTGAAATTCTGACTCTGCAGTCACGAGTTAATTTGAACCTGAGTTGGCAGGTTGGTCAGAGAAGCATCTGACAGGTCTTGTATTAATAATGTTCTCCTGGAGGAGATCATAAACAGCATAGATCCTGACTAATGGAGACGTGCAGTAGTTTTTCTTACCTGCAGTGGTCCATAACTTTATGACACACGGAGAGGGAGAGATGTTCAGTGCACTCTCCGGGTCGTTTATGGTCCAGCTTTCCTCTGTGCGTCAGCCATCCTCCTTCCTCTGTGTAGACAAGGAGGCTATATTGGTTGTATATCTGAGATGAGCCAATATTGAACAATGATAATATCACTGTTTATGTCTTTATGGAAACTTAGCAGGAGCTATTATTCTGCTCGTCAGTGTAAATATTGTACTTTTTACCAGCCAAAAACACAAAACCACACAGACATTAAATTATAATCTCATGCAGAGTTTACAGTTACAAAAATCAAAGAGGCCAAGGTTTAGATAAATACTGATTCTTTGGTGACTGCAGTGTGGCTTCTGAACTAGACAAAACAAAAGGGACTGTCTAAAAATAGATATCAGTAATGATCACCCTCTGCAGGCCGGTCACAGTAAATCCATTTTCTTGAACGATATATTGTCACAGAAATAATTGTAAGAAACAATATTATCGTCACTTTAAGACCATTTTCTGCCACTGATACCATGATAATATAATAGCATAATAATGCAAGTACACCCTTTAAATTAGCAATGTACTTTTAATTCTGAAGAATATTTAAATATTTAAATATTTGAATTTTTTATATATATATATATATATATATATGAGAGTTGCACATCTTTTGCCAAAATCGTTTTGTCATTTTTATTTATTATAGTCTTCTATTTGTAAATACTTTATATCCCCACATGATAAAATGTCTCCTTTCTTTAATTGGACTACACATGTTTATTTATACTATTGACTATGGACAAGGTCCAGCGACCAACAGCTGTTCAAACAAACTTCTCAATTTGCATTAAAAAAAAACGTCTGATCTGAATATAGGAATCTATGGTGGGGTTTCTTTCTTCATTTTTTAAAATATTTTTTGTCATGCTTTCATCTGTAGATTATATTTGTTTCATACACAGAAACTTGCTTTAAACAATTCAGAAGTGAAAATGCCATTTTAGCACGTGTCAGCTAAAGTTATAGTTTAAATCAGAATTAGCTTGTATGTTTTCACATTAAGGAATATGAGAAACATTTTTGGGAATAAAAATCCCAAACTATCTTTGCTGAGATCAACAAATAAATCAGGAGCAAAATGACTCACTACTCTGTTGTGTTTTGAAAATACAGTGTATTGGTTTAGTTTTATTTTACTCTGACATGGAGCAACATGTACACAAAAAAATATACAAAGATATACAACGCAACACTCGATATTCAAAAGAAAGAATACAGATTAAATTAAGTTGGATGCTGGATTTAAAAAACAATAAATAGCCTATAGCAGGAAACACTATAAATATATGTCATGCATGAAATTAAAAGTGAACACGTCCTGTTTCTGTCGTGGTTTTAGTGAAAAGCAAAAATACTGCGAGGAGCTCTGCGGTGTTCACCTCTGCTCTCTGGAGCCACGAAGCAACACCCGAGGGATTAATGCATCTGGTGTCCACAACCAATTATCTTCATGAATACACTCCTTCACACTGATCTCCATCGGGTGACACCACGGCCGAGCGCTTCGGCATATTAATGTGATCCAAACAGGACCTTCATCTGTGTCCTTTGTTCCTTTTAGCTTTACCTGTCCTGCCCCTTTAAGATTAGACATTTCAATCTAGGCGTGTTTCCTGCTGCCATTGACTAAAACCGAGCGCTGGCATCCTGCGGGGTGGGGAGAAAAGGAAAGCATCAAACATCGTTACATGTTTGCGTCCAGACAGGCGTTTATGTCTTCTTTCTGAGGGATTTTTTTTTATTATTTGTTTCATCCACGCAGGCGTACGGACCGCTTCCCGCTGCATGGGCACAGTCTCCATGTCTGTGGACGCCTGGACGGTCATTTGTGATTTTTTCGAGATGATATGAATGTCAATCGGTCAAGGTCCGTGCTCCCGATGCAACAGCCACGGCGGGATTTTCTGGCTTCAGGTGGGAAACATATGACACAAGCCTTTGGATGAATTTCTAATTAACGCGTATTTATTTTTTAATTGAATACTGTCCGGTGAGAGGGATTGAGATTGTCGGCTGTCGGAGCAGCGTGGGGATGACATGCTGCAGTGGAGACGGGGAACTGGAAATAATAATAATAATAATGGATTAGAAAACACAACGATGTGACTGCGACACTTCAAACGAAAAAAACAAAAAGGGAAATGCTTCACAATCATCGCTTGGTGCAGAAATATTTAATAACCCTGAGTGAGTCGCGTGTTTGCTTTCTGCCCGTTGACTGAGCCGTGTCCGTGAGAAACCATCCTCTTATTGTCGGAGGCGCTCCCCAGAATAACAGCTGACATCGACCCCGCAGAAGCACGCGCCATGTCGGCGGTGATGATCACGCGAAAGGTGCGAAAATGGGAGAAGCTTCCGGGGAAAAACACTTTCTGCTGCGACGGACGGGTGATGATGGCCCGGCAGAAGGGAGTCTTCTACCTGACGCTGTTCCTCATCGTGGGGACCTGCGCCCTCTTCTTCGCTTTCGAGTAAGTTCATCACTCCTCATGCAATTATGGATTATGATTTGTTCCAGAAAGTGCCCACAAGTCACTTCCCAATCCCCAAATTTCCAGTATTTCTATAGTCGATGGCAGTATGTAGTAGTGAGTAACCTGATCCAACTTTAAAGCTGCAGCAGTCGATAAATCAATAAGTTGATTGATAGAAATCAGTTGAAAGCTATTTCGATAATAGGTTTTTGAGAAAGAATATCACAACTCTCTGATTACAGCTTTTCAAATGTGAATATTTTCTGTTTTTCTTTGTCCTACAATCAAAATAAATACAAAGTAAACCAAATATCTTAATAATCCAAGTAATCCAAATAAAACTAGACCTTGGGCTCTGGGGCTCTGGGAACTTCTGATGGCTGTTCTTCAGCATTTTGTTGACCAAACGTTTAGTAATTTAATCATAGTAACGTAGATTAATTATGGTATTTTTGGTAAAGGGCTGCAACTAATGACTATTTTCATTATGAAGTAATCCGTCAATTATTTTCCTGGTTAATCGTTTTGTCAATTAAATGTCAGAAAGAAAGACAAATAATCTCCTTTTCCAAAACTCAAGGTGTTTCATTGAAAGTCCATGTTTTACCCAAATATATTCAGGTTACTGTCATACATTTGATGAGTTTGAGCTAGCAAATATTTGGTATTTTTGTATGAAAACAATAATTAAAGTCTCATCTCAATCATTTCTGTTGTATATATTTGATAGGTAATAGTTTAAAATGAGTAGCGGACATTTTCAAGCTTCTAAAATGTACTTAAATGTAATGTGATTTGTTGGATCAGGGTCTTCTTGTGCAGGCTGCCTCGCTCTAAGCTTATCTGGCACATGGAGCACCGGTTCTACCAGGTGAGCTACCTGAGTGCCCCATACCTTCATTTGTAACGAGCTAGTTTCTGTCTCGATAAGCTCCCAGACACACTGTGGCTCCATTTTGCTCAAAATCCAGTCCCTGACAGAGAGAAGGTTTATGATTGACCACATACTCAGGTGTTAAATATTTAATACCCATATAGCTGTTCAGCTGTTCCTCCGGTTTAAGTAGGGAAAGCTGCCTTTTTTCTTTTTTTCTTTTTTTTTTTTGTTGTTGTCGTCTCTGCATTTCTGTCTCAAGCCGCCACTCGCACAAACCCAGAGGACTCATTAGTTAGAATACTGGCTCGGATGCAGCTTGTGAATCCAAGACGTGTTTTTAAAGTGCAGAACATGAGTTTGAATGATGATTTTTATATTACATTCATTTTCTGTCTTTGTCCCACTTGTTTCCTCATTCTTCTCAGTTTTAACTGACAAATCAGGAACAATGATTGAGCATAAAATCCTGCTCTGTAATGCAGTGACCCCTCTCGACTGTGGGCGTCTATGCACAACAGGCCAAATGGATCTGCAGCATATCGAAGAAGAGAAGCAGCCTCGCTCGTATAGCGGCTGGCCCTGCCCATCTTTATCTGCTCGCCACTTTAATGGCCTCCAGCTTCCCTTTTGAGTCCAGGCCAAAGGGGAGAGGGAGAGGGAGAGAGGGAGGGGGAGAGAGAGAGAGAGAGTGAGGGGGAGGGAGAGAGAGGGGGGGAGAGAGAGAGGGGGGGAGAGGGGGAGAGAGAGAGAGAGAGGGGGAGAGAGAGAGAGGGAGAGAGGGAGAGAGAGAGAGGGAGAGGGAGAGGGAGAGAGAGAGAGAGAGAGAGAGAGAGAGAGAGAGAGAGAGAGAGAGAGAGAGAGAGGGAGAGATCAATGGCTGGAGGGTAGTTAGCATGATATGTTCATATTACAGTTGACCATCATTATCTCTCACAGGGGGGCTGGATATTAACGCGGAGATTCGGCCCTGACAACAAGGGGGTCATTTTCCAACTCGCCATTACACAGCATGTTTATACGTATCTGATTTAAACCTCTGGCAGAGTAATAGCCCTCCGCACAAGACTCTGAGGTTTAACGCGGTCACAAACTGCTCATTTGCAACTATGTTTAATAGAAGCGTTGCAACTACAAGTCTAGTTTTTCTTGCTATGAATATTGTAGAGTGGAATATCCTAAAATAACGTTAGCGCCGATTTATCTGATTCAATAGATTAATCGTTTTCTTTCTATTCATGTCAGAAAATAGTGAAAAATGGCCATTATGATTTCCCAGGTGATATATTCATATTACTTGTTACCAAAGATATTTAGTCTAACCTCATATATGACAAAGAAGCAGTGAATGTTTGGCATTTGTAGAAATGACTATCTTAACAACTATTACATGGATTGCCATTGCAATTTGGTACAGACCTTCATGCCCCAGTTCAGAATGAATTATAATCACTTTGCTGATCCCCGACCCTTTCCTCTAGTGCCACCATCAGGTCAAAATGGCTTTTGGGTAGGACTTTGGTTTCTGGCTAAATACCTGCAAACCTAATGACGTCCCCATCCGCCGTACTTTGATGTTTCACTCACCTTGTGCTAAAGATGAGTGAAACAATCGGTTATAAATGGACTAATAGCAGCTCCAGCTCATATGGTTTATGATATCATTACTGTTCCAAAACACTATGCAGAGGCCATAATTGATAAAAAAAAAAAAAAAAAAAAAAAAAAAAAAGGCGTGGCATTGATTTTAAAACGTTAGAAGTCTACTGCACAAAATATGCTGCGCTCTGCATCGTTCTCAGCCACTTTTGAGAAACAAAGCTTTTTGTCTGGTTTAATTCTGGTGCATTCAGCTGTAGTTCATCATTCTGACATCACGTCCTCTCTTTGTTGCGTAGTTTCCTTGTTTTGGAGGATTCGCCCCTCACATGCTGGCTTTAAAGTTGCACTGTGAGCTGCACCGGGGCATTGATGGGAGAGTAGAGAGGGCAGTGTCCTGGCGTGGGGTTGGCTCACGTCCAACACCAGCCGAGCAGACATCTTACTTTTATCACCAGCCATCGGCACCCCGTGCCGGGAGACCTCTCTGTGCTTTAATTTGTGCTAAATTGCGGAAACGAGTAGGCGAATACACAAATGGAAAGACCCATTAGGAACAACTAAACAAATTATTCAGGGAAGATGTGGGCCCGGCCTGTTTTTCCCTTTACAGGCAGAATACATCTTAGGACGGTGTGTCCTTACCCTCTGTTGGCGTTCTGCCCATTTTAATATCCACTGATCTCATTTTAAAATGGGATTTTACATATTTATATTTTGTCTGTGCTGTATAATAAGCAAAAGACTTCCTCACAGTTTGATGCTCACTGGTTTGTATGCTTGTGTAAATATGAACGCGGTACGTGTGCATGCATGCATATGTGCATGTTGATCACCACCTATGGAGTTTGGATGAAGGCACAAGAAACTGGAACACAAGGACAGTGTGTCATCGGTCTGTCCACCCCAGGACGCTGAGCTACGCTGCCAGGGAAGCATATGTGCATGTACTGAGACCGAGTCTTTCTCTTTTGCCTATGCGTTTGTTCTCCATCTACATCCCTACATGTTCCGCTCAGTGTGGCCGGCTGACCACCCGTGAGCTCGTCAGCCTCGTAAAACGTTAAGATGCATTCAGGAGAAGTGCAGAGCGAGCGGCTGCAGTCGGAGGAGATCTTGTAACCGACCCCTGAGTCTCCCTCGGCATCCAACCCCACCCTGTCCCTGTTAACCAATCAGAAAACAGTTGCTGGCCCTTGCTAAATGAGCAATAACACGATTTACGCCCTATTCAGAGTACATGCACCATTTACAGTAACAGGGTTCTCCAGGCTTTGTTTGCAGGATGCTCTGGCAGGATGAGAGGGCTGCTTTTCTGTGGAGGGCGAATTGATAGTATTGGTCACATCCTGTGCAATAAATACAGTGATGCTTGACATGTTTCCTCACTTTGTCTTCATCTATTTGGCTTGAAATAGATGCTCTCCGAGAGGCAATGTACAGACATGGCTGCATCTTTAATCACGCTGTTGAATCATCAGTATTGTTTTTCATGTGGCTAAAATGAAATCCTCAGATTTGTCGTTATTCTTCATTTCACTTAGTGAATATTCTATGACGCAACATCTGTAATCCTGGCTTTAATCCTGGTAAAAGGACCTTGATCCTGGCTCTCGTAGTCATCTCTCTCATATGCTATTTTTGGTGTTGCATAATGATTTAAACTGGACAATAGATTGCACCCTCTTGAGCTTTAGTGTAGCCTCTTTCTTTAATTTCCCTCATATATTGGTTTAGGATTTTAAAGAGTTTTAAAGGACACATTCCTCGTCAGATATTTGGGGTACAATGAGAACCGCCTGGTGTTTTGCCATTACATTCGCGTAACGGAATTGAGCGTTACATTTTCTGAAAAGAAAGAAATACCTGAAAAGTTGTCTAAAGCTTACTGCTGTTCTGAAGATATTTCCAGATTCTTCAAATGTTCTTTAAACCACCTGGATGTATCATTTTCACAGTAAAATGGATTTTTAAGTAAAAGTACCATGTTGAGGTGGAGCTTATTCTCAGTACTTTATATACAGTTTGATAGTTTAGCCCAATTGTTTCCAACCAAGGGATCGGCCCCCGCCAATAGGTCAGACGATGAATCTGAAGGCCCTCTCAGCCACAGCACAATTTGCGTTGCGCTCGCCACGGGGTTGAACTTGAAAGGGTTCGGAGCACATCTGACTCGGTGTTTGGGGAAGTTGCAGAGGGCGGAGCATTTCAAAATTTCAAGAGGGACTGCGTAATTTGGTTGTAGCCAGTAACAAAGATGCATATGATGTTAGCCAATAATGACATCTCTCATAGCTCAAAGGGATATTTGTCAGTTCTGGCTTCCTGGTTTGGAAATGCAGAACAATACAAGTACAGTGGTTAGTCAGAATAAAAATACAAAATACAGTACAGTGTATCGAAGACCTTAATGATCTTGGAAATACCTTCAGAATAGAGGTAAATGTTGTTAAACAACCTCCCCACAGATGTATTCTTCAGAAAAAGGATGCTTGGCTCTGCGACTCAAATGTAATGTTAGAGGGACAAACTGGAGACGCACGATTGCATCTGTGGAAAAAAACCAAAAGTTGTCAAATTTCTCCTGCAGAGGGACTTGAAAATGAAATCCCCCTCTACTCAGAATATTTACCAAGTTGGGTAATAGAGTGGTTTACTTACTGTTTAGAGGAAAAGGAGGGCGGGCAAGTACAGTTTTATGCCGTAGAAACAGGCAGTCAGTCTACAGATGTGTGTGTGTGTGTGTGTGTGTGTGTGACAGAGGGCTGTTACTGAGGCCTACTGTGCATCTGCATAATTATCTGTACTACTATGATTCATTCAGATCTGCTACAGCTTACAACTGTTAAGTATTAATAAAGGAAGGCTTGAAATGTTCAACAAAGGTAAAATGTCATGAGTCCCTGAGGCGTGACACGGTGACGTATTAATCCTGAGTTCAGTGGTTTTATTGCTGAGAAGTTGAAGTGATTTTAATTCAGTGATATCCTCATTTCTTCTCATCTTTGAGCTTTGTCACACTGAGCTAAGAGGAGAAATCCTCGGGTTTAAAGTCTGCAGTAGACGCACCCTAATGCATCTAATGACACACACACACACACACACACACACACACACATATATATATATGAAAGTGAACTTGACACTTTCTATGCAGAATCTGTAGTACTGTATGCCCCTATCTATATCTATTATGTAACACTAATATTTCTATATTAATGTGATTATTGTAATTTATGACCAACTGATTGCAGGTTTTTCTGCTAATGTGGTCCCATTATTAAACTACAAAGCATGTATTTTCACTATACATAAACATCAAGGCCTAGTGGCCACTCCTTTATTGATTATATAACACTTGTGTAGGGGCCCGTTAAGTAAACTAAATGTTTTGAGTATTACGTATGGCAGATAGACTTTAGAAGTCTGGTAGACTGAATTCTGCGTACTGCAGTGGCCTTCACAAAGTACATATTGTACGCATACGGTTAGGACATACTACTTTGATTACATAGTGCTTTGAACTGTCATCTGTCTTCTCAGTGTCTTCTCAATGAGCGGTCATCAGGCTGTCACCTGTTGCTGCTCCCTCGGCGGCGGCGATGGGACTTATCTTCCGCAGCGCTGAGGATTGTGGGTCAGAATAACCAGCAAAGCATGCTGGCTTTCGTACTAAATGTTACCAAATGCAGGAGGACATCCTGGTATTTTTGGCATACTGCGTTTTAAACACTATGTATTCTACCTTTTTCTGGTATGGTACTATAGTAGTTTGGGTATTGGAACACTCTCTCCGTCTTCAGCCTCAGCCGACGCTGACTCAGGTGACAACACTTGAGGCAGTTTATCAGATTTTGCTCAGCTCCCCCACAATTTATTCTTTTCACATATGCAGTAGTTCTCCTTAACGCTTGTGGACATACTTTGATGGATTCCCCTTTAACATTAAGTAGCATTTTAATGTTGTAGCTGGGGCACTAGTAAATGTACTTCGTTACTTTACACCACGGGAACTACTTTTATTGTGAGCCTCAAAGAGGCAGGAAGAGAGGGAATGTCAAAGTCGCTTGCAAGTCTGATTGATTGCCTCACTGATGAAAACATTTTCCCCACATGGACACAGAGTCTGATTGATTAAATCCAGTTTTTTTTCTGCTGCCTCCATGGTGACTGATGAACAAACTGCGTCACGACGCCAGCACCAACCTGCTCCTCAATGGCAGAGAAAACGGTCACGTCCCGGAAGGACGCGGAGAGCTTAATGGGAAGTGATGATTGAGTGTGCCGCCAAACCTACCGGTCATCATTACGGGAATTACACTTCATCGGCAGACTTCCTCTCCTCAGTCTGAATCCTCTGGCTGCTTGAACAAATGGGCCAAACATACTTCACAGGCCTGGTCCAGTGGAAATCTCTATTGATTTGATTTCTGCGCCTAGTTTCCATTAATGTGAAGAAAAACAAAGTGTGTGTGTGTGTGTGTGTGTGTGTGTGAGTGTGAGTGTGAGAGTCCACAGGTATGCTGGCATACCTGAAAGGGTGTATCTAGCCAGATTAACAGGTGCGACTAAACGGATGGACTTTGTTCCATGCCAGGTTGTGCTGACGGACAATCGTTCACTCAGCTACATCCTTTTCCACTTTCTTTTAGCTGTGTGTGGTGACAATGACTGAAATGCCACCCAGAGAAGACGAAGACAATACTATGGATGGCACTGTAAATGATGAAGGAGATGATTGTCAGGGTCCAAAACTCGAAGACAATGCACTTAAAAATGGAGGAAAGTAACAACTCCTCTCTTTTAATAAGGTGGAAACAACTTGTCATTTAATTGAATAAGCAGCTCCTATTACCTACAGTGCAGTAATTAAATATTTGGACAGATACTCTGTTTGTTGTGTCGGTGCTGTACTCCAGCAGATTGGAATTGAAATTTTATAAAATGTCTACAAGAGTAATAATAAACAAATAATCACACAAATAAAAACATCCTCATGCTGTTCTGCTGCATTCAAATAGTTTTGGCCACCCAGAATAATTTATAGGTCATACTCATTTATGTAACTGTATCTGCAGTGTTTTGGCTGATATGTGATACAGATAAATGGCTGCTGTCCATATGGGATATTATGTTCCACGCAACTGCACCTTGTGTACAAATTTTGTGTATAAAAGTCCTTTAAAATCCTTTCTACTTTCCTAATCATTATTTCTTTATATTTTAATCTACCGATTATTCTGTAATTAGTCTGTAAAATTGTGATTATTGTTGAGAATCACTTGTTTTGTCCAAACCCCAACGATGTTACTTTTTTTTTTATTTTTTTTATCTAAGACAAAGGAAAGCAGATATTTCTGACATTTGAGGTGCTGCAGCCATATCATTTATGGGATTTTTCCTTGAAAAAGGACTTAAACTGAAATTAGCTGCAGATGTGTTATGTCGATCCAGTAATTGATTAATTGAAGATTTGTTTCAGCTCTACTTATACAGTATGTGAAGACTTTACTGAAACAAAAAGAGAATAATATGTAAACATAATGTAGTCTGATGAAATGATTGTGTGTCTCTTCAGAGACTTTCACTGGTCCAAATGTCCGTCTTCCATCTAATGAAGCAGAGTGTGTGTGCAGGCTTTAAGCATGACATGCAGTACAGAAGTTAGTCTTGTACAGGATATGGCACAATACCTGTAGTGCAACATCAGTGTTGCATTATGAATATATGATCCCGGTCACTTGGGAGGAAGATGAGGCCGCACAGTTTAACTATTAATAACTTCATGCAGAAGCCCTTGCTGCTCTTGCTCTTGCTCTGCTCTGTCGCAGCACTTTGCACTGCAGCTCACATCTGTTATCGCTCTGAGCAGCAGGCCTTCTCGCTGGAGCCCTGCTGGCTCTAATCTCAATGGCCATGGCAAACGGAGTTATGCTAATGTTTCCACACTCTTCCTCCAGAAGGTGAGGGGGAGTGTGGCATTGCGTTGTTTATTCACGACCGTGACTTCTGCACGGTCCAGAGAAAGGGCAGCTCACACGGTTCATGACCTTCTGCTCAGAACATCACTTCAGAATATGTGCGATGTCGTGTCACGCCCTCGCCGCACATGCTCATTTTGAGAGGGCTCTCCCACTTCTGCCAAGGGGTCTGCAGTTGTATACAACACTTCAATTCAGAGTATTTCTTTTGGTATGAGATTTTAAGGCTTCAATTCATCATTGCAATTATTAATCGTTCAGTCTGTAACATGTCGGAAATATTTGAACATTTTTAAAATCCTATTTCCCTAAATCCAATGTTCAACAGACCGATTTCATATTTTGTCAACAATGACATAAAACAAAGCAGCAAATGCTCTCATTGTATGAGCTGGAACCAGAAAAGAATGATTGATCAGTTATGGAAGTAACGACAAAGCAAGACACAAAGGTTTTATACTATAATAAAGCCAGACAGAGTAACTGTGGTTCAACAACTTATCACTTGATGGGGGAAAAAAACCTGCTTTCCCCTCTTCACCTTCCTGAGAATGTTGACCTGCTTTTAGACCGGATCTTTATCTTCTTTCTATCTTACTTTTCCTACAGATGTCCGTACCTGGCATACCATCTGTCTCCTGCCATCCCAGTTTTTGGTGCCGTGCTCTTCCTCTTCGTCATTGCCATGTTGTTGAGGACCAGCTTCAGTGACCCTGGGGTGCTGCCACGGGCCCTCCCAGAGGAAGCCACGTTCATCGAGATGGAAATTGGTAAGTTGGTCAGAGTACCTATAAGCACTTAATTTCTTAAGCACCTAAGCTCTCTCCTCCCCAATATTCCTCTAAAAATCTTTCTCTGTGATATTAAATATTCTTGACTGAATAAGGTTAATCAAAATAAGGAAAAACATCTCAGTATGTACATCACATGACCTTTTTCCTGCTGACCCCTGCCCACTTCAAATTAGTCCGAAGAGCACAAGGAAAAAAAACGCAAATACTTATGTGAAATAACTATTCTAACTTTGTCAGAAAACAGTGTGTACATGTAGAATCTCATCACTCATCGTAAAAAGAACATTGACAAAATAAGAGTTTGTGGCCTTTAAGGATCCCCGTAACACGTTTTCCACACATTCAACCCTCACTGTGTGGCAGGTTCACACGCATGTGTTGTGATGGTGTTTTGAGGAAGACATATCTTAAAGCTGCTGTAATAAATATTATTATAATCACAATGAATCAAATGACCATGTAAAATTAGTGTGAAAGGGGTTGCTCATTGTTTAGCTGTCAGGCTGCAACATCACTGTTTTGGGTCGCTCTCGTCGTGTTTTTTGTTTTAAGTGTACACTCACGGCGGTGTACTGTACACAGCAGAAAGACACAGTTAGAGACTAGCTGGTGAACATGGTGGAGCATTTAGCAGCACTCTATTTTTCTCAAGAGTTGGTGGAGTCCAAAAACAGAGCTAAATAGCAGCGACTATTAGACTTGCATTAATCAGGTGGTCAGAAACTATAATGTCGCTCCGTAACTGCTGGATGTGTAAAGAGCAGCTGTTTGCTAACAGGTTTTCCCACATCATCTCGAAAGGTGATATGTCATTGTTGTTGCTTGGTTTCGCTGCCCTGTTATTGCAGGCATTTTGTATTTGTATTGAAGGAAACATTCAAATCCATGACATTACTTATGTCTACAACATCATATAAAATGGAATATTTAAAAGTTCATAAACAAATCATGTAATTTTGCATGAAATATTTTTTATTTATTTAAAGAATTCTAAATATACAATGGTTGTGTGACTCTGAGGAATGTTTGTTAGCACAACATTTGTATATGATAATACCAATTTGTTGCTGTTAATAGAAGAAAATCCCAGTAGCATCCTTATTTATGCTCCTCCAGTAATAATGCTCAGATCCACTGCAGATTGTTGCCAGATTTTGAAGTAGCATGTGGTCTCAAATCTTGTGATTGCAGTCCAGCTCCTCACCTTGAAGTGTGCATTATGCACAATCAGTACTGATAATGCCACGAGGCACAAACCCCTTATCTACATCCATTCAAATGTCCCGTCAACAACAGGAAAAACGATTATTACAATTCACGGTTACATCATCATCATCCACATTGTTCTTTTTGCATGAAATTACTTCAAAGTTAGGCGGAAGTAGCTCAAGTGAAAAGATTTAGGAGGCATGAATACTTCAGTATATATGCTAGTTAAGCAGTGCGCAGACAGCCTCAGTCCTGTTGGTTTATTCATGTTTGTTATTCTTTATGTTGCTGAAGGTTGGGTGTGTTCACCCGTGAACGTAGAGCTCAGTCTAACACAATTTAATTACAAGGGATCCTGTTGTCTCATTACACAAAATAAACTATACGCTGTATCATAACGACGACAAAGCCTTTGGAAAACAAAAAATAAACCAGCCTTTTTGTCTTAGGTGAATTTTAGTTTTTCTATCTCCACTCCGTGGGGCTGCCCAGATTTTTATTTTTTTTATATCCAGAGGAATAAGCTTTCATTCTGCAATATTCCTGCAACAGCCCTGTCTGCCTCCTCCCTGCATAGTTACCCGGCTCCCTCCCTGTCTGCCTGTGTGGCTGTTCAATGTTCACTCTTTGTCTCTGTTAAAGATTCACAGTGTCCTTCAGCCATCACTCGTGCTCTCACTCCAGTCGAGAGGCACTGGGTGGAGACTGGTCTCATGACAGAGGAGGGCTGTAAAAGCCAGGCTGAGGCAGTCGGTCCTCTGAGAATGGGTTAGCTGGCAGCCGGCACTTCTCTCATCATTCTGTGAGTCATGCAGCTCACAGGATGACAACGGCTCTCTTTTCTAACTGACCTGTACAGCTACTGCATGTAGTTTATATGAGGACATCTCATTTGGAATTATGTATGTAAATAACTACTGCAACTAATGATTATTTTCTTAATCGATAAATGTGTTAAGTCTTTTAATTATCGTCCTCTCAAGTTCCCAGAGAACCAGACTTTTTTTGTTTTTTTTTTTGTCTGCTCAACAGTCAACAACCCGAAATGTTTTGATTTAGGGGAGCCGTCAAAAGCAGAAAAGTGAGAGTAAATGAATATGCTAAATATGTGCAAGTGCAGGCACCTAAAGACAACTTCCTTTTTGGGAAAATGTTTTACATTCCACCAAACATTTCTCCCAAAATGGCAAGAAATTCATCACTTACTGTAAATGCCAAAATGAGTCACATTACCATGTGAAGAATATGCACCGAAGCAGCCTAAATTAAGCGCTTAGTTTAACAACTTCCATCCCACACGTGTAGCTCTTTATACAGTATGTTTTCTAATGTGTTTGGGTAGCTGTTTGCTGTTATGGGCGTGGGCGCGCTAACAGATAACAGCGAGACGAGAGAGCAGGTGTGGATCTCATTCTGAGGCCGAGGCAGGCATGTTGATGAAGCCGCCGCTGCCTCGATGCTCTGTCCCCTCAGCCTGTTAGCCACAATTCCCGAGGGGGAATGCTAATAGGAGGAGAGGCATCCTCTTGGAATATCTAATGCCACTAGCAGACAGAGCTTTGTTACCCAAGGGAGTGGCATCATTCCCCGTGAGTGATGACTCATTAATTCATTCTCGGCTGGTTTATCCTGAAAGCCACTAATCTTACATCCAGTAGAATCATAATGCAGAGTAGTTTATACTGTCAGATAAAGTACATTTTACAATCTTTATGTCTGTAGATGTATTATGGATGGTTTTGATTCCAGCGTGTAAGCGTGCTAGTTTCTCTGATTTATCGGTGCAGGAAGTGTTTTGTTTTACATAATAGAGAATGTGCATTCACATCATGAAATTTCCACAAATACTCCATTTCTTATATTAATGTTTCTCCAGAAAGTCAAATGAGCACGGTCGCTATTTTCTATTAACTCCACGTTCACGCCTCCCTAATGCAACATGTTAATGGTAGATTTCTCCTAAACAGTTACTCTCTTGGGAGATTCCAGCCAGCAGCCCTCTGGTCGTTAGCCAGCCTCTCCACCATCTCGGCTCCTGTAGTGCTACACGATCAGAAAGATTGGAATTGCCAAGAGAAGTGAATGTGATAATTAAATTTGTTGCAGGAACAAAACACTCTCACTGAAAAGATATTTCAGTGTTAGGAAGGTTATTTGAAGCCCAAACAGAACAGGATATTGTATTATAGTGTTGCAAATACATAATATTAACCGCTCAGCAGTGATTACACATAAATCCACCATCAATACTGTATCGAGCCGTTGTTGTAATTCACTGACATCCTCAAGGTTCAGCTGACAAGATTTACGTCCTATTCTTTTCTTGTCCTTGTCACTGAATCTCACATTTCTCACTGCCTGTTTAAGACCTATACATTCTCATCTTATAATGTTAATTATTTGTGAGTGACGACAGTTTGTGGGGCTGTTGTTGTATTAGATCGTGATTCGATAACCCCTTTTTTATAATAAATTATGTGATCAAGATTGCCAACACCGACTAATGAATGTTTATGTGTTTCCACAGAGGCCGCCAATGGAAACGTCCCCGCAGGGCAGCGACCGCCACCTCGAATCCGCAACGTTCAGATCAACAACCAGATTGTCAAACTCAAGTACTGCTACACCTGCAAGATCTTCCGGCCACCTCGAGCATCTCACTGCAGCATCTGTGACAACTGCGTCGGTAAGAATTGCCCTCTGATCTGCCGTCAAATGCTTTAAAAAGTGAGAAGACGGCTCATTGAAATCGGTTTGTGTTTTCATAAATAGAAAGTTCAGTAATGATTTGTGGGGGAAAATAGCATGCTGACGCAATGATTATTCCTGAAGCATCGATCTTAATTACTTCTGCGTTCATTTGTCACAATAATGAAAACATTTAGAAACCATAACTTTATAAATAAATGTTGGACGAAGCAGACAGGGTGCAAAAGTTTTAGAAAACTGAATCAAACGAGCCAAAAACTTCACAGTGAGGGTTTTTTATGGAATATGCTTTGAATTTTGAAGGCGGTTTGAACTATGTGTGTGTGTGTTGCTGTGTCATCTCTCAGCCCTGCAGTATAGCAGTGATTTGGCTTCCGATGATTGAGGAATGCGTCTGAAGGGAGTTTAGACTCATAGGCGATATGAGAGGAGACAGTGGAGGCTCAGTGAGGGAATAAGTGCTCAGTCATTGTGAACACTGGTTCATCTGTGTCCACCTGCTGCAGAGAGACACGCGCGCACACACACACACACACACACACACACACACACACACACACACACACACACACACACACACACACACACACACACACACACACAGACAGACAGAGTCCAAGCATCACAGCAGAATGCCTCAATCCCTCTTTTACTGCAGTCATATCTTTTCCTCCTCAACCTGACATTGTTTATAGCGGTTAAAGTCTCACACAGGATCTGCAGCATAATAAAAAAACATCAAAACTGCTTCACAAATTATATTTGTTCATATCCGGAGTCTTCTCTGGTTAATATATTATCAGATGTCTGATGTACCATATAGCCTTTAAGTATTTGGACACTTGTTTAAGCTTTGTATGCAGCACACTGGAGTTAAAATAAACCAATGACTATGGAGTAAAGTGCTCACCTGGCTCCAGACCTCTGAATTACTGTACACCTCAGATTTATTTTTCTTTTCAAATGGACAAAAATGCAATTTGGTTTCATTATAAAGCTAGTAAAGTGCTTTCTGCTATAATTTGCGGGTTTTAACGTCCATATTAAGTGAACAGCGTAGAGGATTATTGTCCTGCTGCACTCTATATACAATCTAAAAACTGAGGGCGGGCGACTATTTACGGTTACAAATGCTATGTCTCAATTGGGATACTTCTGTTAGTACACTTCCATGTAGTACTTACTTGAGTAGTGAGGGAATTTAGACTCCTTTTTCATGGAAAATTGCAACCAGGCGGAGCATCGGCACCAAGATTTGGGTGATTGTGGCAAAAGTCGGCAACGTAGCCAAGATGGTGACCATTGAGGATGAGAAGTGTCCAGCTTTCCACACTCAACTTTTGACAGTTGTGTGTACAGTATCCAGGTACTCATAGTGCACTGCATTCACTGTGAACGCACGTATGCACTCAAAATAATAAGCGTAAGTGCAGAAGAAAGCTAATTGAGCTAGCAGGTTTGTGAGGCCGCACCTGGTGGTGTTTTGAGCTAAATGCTAACGTCAACATGCTAACATGCTCACAATATGATGCTGATGTTTAGCAGGAATAATGTTCACCATCTTAGTTGAGCATGTTAGCGTGTTAAAATATAAAAAGGTTCCTTAAGTGATTCTTACACTGTTTACCAAGTATTTATGTTTACACCCAGAGTCAGCACTGAATCTTCTCTACTCTGTAGAGAAAAAAACAATCCATTTATTTTGACCGTATATCGACGAGCTGCTTCACATCTTGCATTTCTGCCTCGATGTTTACTACATCGGGGGAGTGCAGCAGACACTGCACTGCACACTGCACTCCCTTTCTCTGTTTGACCCTGCCCTGCTTTCATCTGGCTCGCCTCCAAATTATAGAAGAGGAGAGGCAAAGAGGAAGTGATCACTATATTTAGATATGTAGGTTTTAGAAGCAGATGCACAAAGCTGTCTTTGACTAAAATACTGGTGTATTTTTAACACTTGTCTGATTTCCAAAAGTGTCTGATTTCCAAAAGTGTCTGTTTTCTAAGAAACTTGTGTGGTACAATTGACACGTGGTGACCTTTTTCTAATTTCCACAGACCGTTTTGATCACCACTGTCCGTGGGTGGGGAACTGTGTGGGCAAGAGGAACTACCGATACTTCTACATGTTCACCCTGTCGCTCTCCCTGCTCACCATTTATATCTTCACCTTCGACATCGTCCATGTGGTGATGCGTGAGTATCCTGTCAGTCTTTTGTCCAATCTGAAGGAACAAACCTATAGGAGAATAGCGCATGAATAGATAAAAGAATGTGAAAAAACCAGAAGGATTACCTATGACACAAGCGCACCAGCAGCTTCGAGCACATATGCAAATGATTGCACATGTGCTGAAACTATGACCTCATCCAGACCAGGCTTTTCCTGTAGCGTGACATGACACGCAACAGCAACTGACAGCTTGACATGATTCCTCTTTCACCATCATCCTCCTGCTTCCTTGTTCTACCCAACGCAGACAGAAAAAAAGACAGAGAGAGACAAGGAAACAGTGGCTTTCGAGTCAGGATAATTAGCTCAGGGCTTGTTATCTTAGTACTCAAGTAATTGTCTGTTCAGTATAAAAAAAAAAAAAAAAAAGAAGAAAAGGGATAGTGGGATTTTTAGAAAGTCTTTTCTCTAACTTCTCTCTGTGTTGCTCTGTTCACAGGTTCAGTGGATAATGGCTTTTTGAACACTTTGAAGAAAACACCTGGAACATATCCTTTAAAGCTCTAACCACAGTATACTCCACAAAAAACAGCCGCTGTGAGGGTGATGTTTGTCCGATTTTCCTAAAATAGAAATTGAAAAACATACTTTTCAAGTGTCACACCCCGACTATGACCCTAAACCTCACCCCGCACAGTTATTCTCAAATAATAGCTTAGCATCTGTAACCCGACACAGCAAGCCCATCAAGCTTGGATTTCTTAACATGTCCTTTTTGAAGTCTTTCCAGAGCCAAAAACACAACAACAAAAGTGTAAAGATTGGATAAAACAAAGTGTTTGTCTGCTCTAGCAAAAGCTGCAGCCATTAGCATGTCCAGCTAATAGTACATAGCTACACTAGTAACCAAGTGTCCAAAGCCATGGAGTACAGCTGATCACTTCTTCACCACTGTGTGAAAGCCAGTCCTGAATGTTATAAGAGTTTAAAACGTAGCTTAATCTTTTTCCTAAAAGTAACTGAAAGAAGAAAAAAAATATATAAAAAAAATATGAACATCTATGTAAGCTATGCAGCTAAACAGGGTCATGCTAAAACAAAATATCGTAATTTGTCATCATACTCATAATAATCTAAATACTTGTACTCACTAGTTCTCCACTGCTCTACAATCTTAGACCCCTTTTACAAGATTTTAGTTTTTCTAACAAATCGGCTGGACACATTGAAAAGTCAACAGGAGTAGCTGTCGTTAGCTTCGTTAGCTTGCTAGCAACAGTTGTCATTTCAGCCAACATAATCAACGGTCACCGGATAGACATGGAAAGCTGATTTTGACGATTTTGTGGATCAACCCCATTATGTAAAGTAACTAAGGGGCCTTATAATCAGTTGAAAGTAATTTGACATTTTATTGATGAACTGAAGTTAATTCCAGCTGGTTCCAGCTTTTTTTTTTTTAGGCTTTGGTTACTTTCACTGACCATCACTGGCTTTGATCATGTTGCATAATTGTGTCCAGTTCTGCCGTCACTTGCTGTCCACCGTTTAATCAGTGACCAAGTGTCAGGCAGAAAACATCTGTTGCTGTTTTCTTAACTGAAGTCCACTGTGCTGGAGGTTTTGGTGTGTTTCTTCACCCTGTGGTCAGTAGTGGGACTGACCGGCTTCCACACCTACCTGATCTCTCTCAACCAGACCACCAATGAGGACGTGAGTGCATCTTACTGCATTGCTGCATGTTTGTTTTAGATTTACATCATCCTGTGAGGCACAGTGCTGTACTTTGCATCTAGTTTGTTTAGGTATCGCGCTGTCTTTATGCAAATGAACTGTGACTCCTAAACACGTGGACCAACAGGATAACTCATAACTCATTCTTTGGTTCATTTAGTTCTCTTTGATGTTATGATAATGATGATGATTATTATCAAAGTACTTGAAATTTGTAAATCATGCACTCTTATAGGCTATATTTGTCTTGGTCTTACCAACGAAAAACACTTGAATTTAGGATCTGTAAAGATTAACAGTGAACTTAATATGCTGAGTTTGTTTCATGCTGAGTTCCCATTACAAGTGAACTCTGTTACACTTGTCATTTCAAGTGTTCGGATAAAATCCAGATGTTTTTGTCACACTTTTTGTTAACAATTCATATACACATACATGCAACCCTTTTGACCAGGCCACTAAGCTGATTGCGTAATGCACCAGAACCGACCCAAAAAAAATACCAAAAGAAGACTAACGTGTGCACTTCATCAGTTTATCTACAACACAAACAGTTTTGCTTGGTAGCTAACAACTATATATGTAAAGAGAGACACATTCTTGTTTGCATTTGATTTTTTTGTATCTGCTGAAACACACAAAGTGGCTTATGTAAATAAGGGAGAACTGAAACTCAAATATTCAGACACTTTTGACACTGATTGCTGCACCGAGTAGGTACCATTATTTTTATACCATAAACATCATGTCGGAGCAAAGTCTTGATCAACCACAGATGAGATATAAAAAAAAAAAAAAAGAGTGCAGATATATCTCTAGTGCTCACATATTCAAGAGTTTGTTTTAGAATTATATTTTGATTATTGTCATTTTTGACATTTGTAATGGTCATAATGAAGATAAAGTACAGTTTTAAGAATTCCTGTAAATGTTGTGATCAGGCAGCCTGGCTTCACGTGGCTGGAAAGACAAACACATCTCAGAGGTATAAACACTAGAATTTCTAAGACTACAGAACTGTTTCCTTGACAACGGCTCGGCCTCTTTCAGCATCGAAGGACAGTGGGCTGGTAAACTGTAGCTTGTTAAACAATGCTATTATATTGTAAACTACAGCAAAGCAGATACTGAAAGTGTGAAAGGAAAACAGATCGTGGAAAAACAAGATCTCACCGAAAACTATAAGTCTTTTATAACTGCAGTTAAAACAGAAACGCGCAGCATGACACACTTGTTTGTTGTTCCTTTTTTTTTTAAAAAAAATTTTTTTAATTAAGACTTTGCAGGAGGCAGAAAGGATCACATGGAGGGACTGACCAATGTATTTAAAAATGTATTATGTCCTATTTTTAGAGACCAAATGTAGCCAATACAGCAGGAACACTTTTCTTCTGCTCAGAGTCTGAGCCATATGACAAATTGGCTGGTTTATGCTCGGACTCCTCAGCTCAACCTGCCGACGTCGTCTAATGATCTAAAAATATGCATGAAGAGCTGCTATAAAAGAAGAGCCTAATAAAAAAACAATGATAGAACTGAGCTGAAATAAGAACAAAACAGACCAGCTGCGTTCTGACTCTAGCTACATTTAGAAGACGCTTGTAAGGCTAAATGAGGAAAAGAAGTATTGATTGCTTGATCGCATTACCGTTGAGTCATTATTGAGTCACCACACACGAACACACACACACGCACAGACGTTCAGGCTGACGTGAAGCAGAAGATGAGTGGTGGTGATGCAGGTGGATGAATCCACGGAGGGAGTATTTTGTGTTGTCTGTGTACTAGCGTTACTAGTGTGTATACTTTGTTGCAGGCTTTGTTAGCCCAGATCTGACTGCAGAGACTCTGATGAGAAGCAGAGAGCAGCAGTTATGGTTTTGGTTGGCGGTTCTAGATGGCTGAAAGCAAGATAGTGCACTCGTACTTTGTTGTAATGATTAATTTATAATTCCCTTTTTTCTTTCCTATGGGAAAGCTGGCCTCATTTTTTTCATTTAAGCAGTGCTGAAGCTCTGCAATGTGCACCTACAGTACAGTGTAATGGTGCTCCAGGAGATGAAACAATGGCTGACAGCCCGGTCGCTTCGATATCTGTGATTGGCCTAATAATAGATGCATCGATACCTGCAGGGGCTGGGCATGCTCCCAGAGATACTGCTTTGGCAGAAAGGTGGGGGGAGGGGGAGTGTGTGAGAGGAGAGAAAATAAAAGGGGAAGATAGAAATGGTGGAATAAGGGCCAATAAAAGAAGGCACCTAGAGTGTTGTAGATGGTCTGGTCTCTCCCATAGGATACTATGGGATACTGTTTCTCCCACACACACACACACACACACACACACACACACACACACACACACACACACACACACACACACACACACAGACACACACAGACACACCACGTAGACATGCAGTGCTGAAGTACCAGACTGCTGACCTATATTTAAAAAAGAAAATAAATAAGAAAGCTCGCCGGAGGGTCAGTCAGTATAAATGTCAATCAATCTACTTTTTCTTCTCCTTTTCATGCAATCAATCTCGCGCTTAAGAAATTATGATGGACAATTTGGTAATGGCATTTTTCACATCAATGGTAGTCTCACAAAACAATCAAATTATTAAACAATAAAATCAGCAACCCTTCTTAAAATCAAATTTGTCTCCTTGATAGAAATTATAAGGTTGTATTTGCATCTTTACTACAAGGAGCAGCGTCTATTGCATTATCTATTTTATTCTGTTAGTGTCCTTCTTCATATTTTCTTTAAAAACATGGCTCAGGAGGTAGAGCAGTCATCCTAATTCGTACTAATCAGAAGGTTGGGGGGTCTATTCCTGACCCCTGCAGATGTCAAAGTGTCCTTGGGCAAGATACTGAATCCTAAATTGATCTGCAAGTGTGAATGTTAACTATTGAGTAGCCTCTGCCACCAATTAATGAATGTGTGTGAAATGGATAAATGCTGGCTTGTTTTGTAAAGCGCTGTGCTCGCTAAGATTTGAAAAGCTCTATATAAATGCAGTCCATTTACCATTCAATCCGAAACACATGCAGAAGAGGTTGGAATGTATTTTCATCTGCAGGTATTCTATAACAAGGTGGGACAGCCTTTATGTGCTGTAACCTGAGAGTCTGAGTGAAAATCCGAAAGTTATCAAAGATTTTGTTCACATGTGTATAAAATGATGCACAAGACATCTAGAATATTTTCATTTGATATTATTGTGCAGCCATGCAGCATGAAGTCCTGGGTTTGCATATTTCACTCACTGTAAACATTATATAGATATGAAACAAGCCAATACAGAATGGATATGATAGTCGGTGCGGAATAAGGGGCTCTTTTGGTGTTAAAATGAGCCTCCTGTTAGACTGAGAGCACACATACAGTACAATGTAGAATGACTTAATGTATTGCTCGAAGAATCTTTTGTATGAATTATCAGATCTTTAAATTAATTATTAAAGTTATTGTCTTCTTTTGTGCTCACTAGCACCCATTGGTGCATAGAGTTCCCATTAGACTAGGAATCATTAGATCCATGACTAGATCCTTTTTAGTAGGTCAAAGCCGAGCCTGTGGGAATAACATCTAAAAAAAGAACTATGCTTTTGAATAAGGTATAAGCACAGGGAGAATCGGGGGATGTGTTTTGGGAAGGTTTGCTGCTTGTGTGATGAGTGTTGTGCACATTTTGTTTTTGCCCAGATTAAAGGATCCTGGTCGGGAAAGAACAGAGTCCAGAACCCGTACAGCCACAAGAACATCATCAAGAACTGCTGCGAGGTGCTCTGTGGGCCGACGTTCCCCAGGTAGCTCTGTCAGATTAAGTATTGAACTAAACGGAATCAGAAATCTTTCTTATTTAATTTATTGTCATGTTGTCTGTATTAGGTTTGTGTTGTCTTCCGATTATTATCAATGAGCTTTATATCAGTGCCTGTGATAGAATAAACTTTTAGATTTGTCCCCTGTCCTACACTTCGTGCTGGCGAATAACGAGCAGGATGCAGTTAGTGACTGATCGCCTTGTCTCGCTCTCCAGCGTCTTGGACAGAAGAGGACTGATGCAGGAGAATTCGCCTGCTTCTTCTACGTCTGCTGCACCCTCCTCTTCCAGCAGCAGCAACCCAGTGTCACAAACCACGGTGAGAGGGCGTACACACACACACACGCACACACTCTGTACCCTCTGCCGAATCGAGGCTGCAAAGCGTTGCAGAGAAGAAATGAGGTGTGTGTGTGTGTGTGTGTGTGTGTGTGTGTGTGTGTGTGTGTGTGTGTGTGTGTGTGTGTGTGTGGGTGTGTGGGTGAGGAAGTGGAAAGCACATTTCTTATCGAGGTGACATTGATAATCCATTTTGAGACACACAGATGTGGAGCCATTTTGTGGCTTTTTACATACATTTTTTTGGGGAGCCATTAAAAAAATTTAATTTGTTATATTTTCTGCTAATAGATCATTACCAGTGTTTGTTCTTTTTTTTCATATAAAAGCTATAGATGACTTGCAGCTGATGTCACAAACACATAAAACGTTCACTGTCACCATATTGGGTCCCAAGTTCAAGCCCACTCTCAGACAGACGTCAGAAATAGTTCGTAGTAATTAAGAGGGCAGAGTGTGCACTGACTGAAAGCACTCGTCTGTGCAGTGAGCAATTTGTCTCAAGTCCCAACTGAATAAAATGTAATGTAGTTAGCTAACCTAAGTCTTAGCCTGCTAATTCAGTAAAGATGCTAGCTTAACTGGCTAAACATCTTAATTTGGAAGTCCTCATGAAACTGTGACTGGCAGCAGACAGGTATTTGATTGAGCCACTTGTTGTTGTTTCACAGCCACCATGATAATCTTTAGCAACATCCACTGGCTATTTTCTCATTCTGACGTTCCACTGATGTTATGTCATGCCTGTTGTTTGCATGTGTTCATTCCTGTGATGCTTTTGTTGCAGCTCAGTTTGTCAGTGTCTGTCTCTCCTCCGCCTACAGAAAACCACAGCTCCACTCATCCCCAACGAGCACACACCTGATGATGCCAAGCCGAGCATCGGCACTTCGGCAGAGAAGAGCGACTCCCCCAAAGAGGAAGTCCCTCCTGCTACAAAAGCCCCGCCCCTGGCTTCACCCGAGACTGATGCAGAAGCATCCCTCAACAAGGACAAGGCCCAGTAGCTGCATGAGGGGGTGGCTCTCGCCATAGCCACTCCCCAAGTATGCTGCCCGGTCAGGAACTGAAACATTAATAATCAGTGTGTGATTACTGTGCAGGTGACTCAGTTATTCTCTGACACCCACCTTACATTCAACCAGAAGAGCAGAGCTTCTGCGGCAGCTCCTCCCATTCCCTCCTCTCCTCACCAGTAGCTGCAGAGCTGTTTGATTGACACTTACTCCTGCAGGAGGAGGAGTGATTTAATGGACAGTCAGCAGCTTCCTCTCTGTCTCCTGAACACTGCATGGAAAAGACACGCAGGGGGAGAAGCTGCTGGGAAGAACTGCAGAGAAAAGAAACTCTCCAAGCGTATGACATCCTCACAGGTCACCCGTGGGTCGCTCTGATAAAATTGATTTAAAATTGCATAATGACATTTATTGTAAGAGGCCAGTTCAAATATATTCCTTGCAAGCGTCTGGTAAAGACAATATTACTTCTGGACATGTATAAAACTTCATACATACGGTTACTTTTCTGTTGTGTGCACATTACATGCCCTATGCAAACCATGAGAAGGCTGGACAAGCAGCTTTTTGATGTGTGGACAGAAGGGATCACGTCTGTGAGTCTTTGAGTTCACATGATGCCCGTGCAGAGGGACGACATGCAAATCCTTAGCTGAGATATCCTAAAGGCTCCTTCCAGGCAAGTCAAACTCGACCTTGTATTCTGATATTGCTGCATTCAGTACTGTTGTTACTTACGTGCATCTATTTTTAAAGTGATCCAAACCAACGCCTGTCTTTCCATTTTTATATAACAAGGATGTATTACGACGTCGGTGCTCTGAAACAGATGAAATTGCTTGACGTGCAGTTAAAGCCTTGTATCCAGGAGACGCTCAGCCAGAGATCCAGTGAGTGAGAGAAAAGGCCTGACTTCTCATGATAGTAGACACTGGTAGTAACAGTGCCTTATCACAACAGTTGCACCATCAAAGGCAACTGAGGTCGACCGTCAGAGAAACCCTTGAGATCCGTTCTAACCACTGGCACAGTCTTAAATGAGAAATGCCAAGTAGTCCAGTGTTTCCCAACCTGGGGGTTGCAAGATAAACCTTAGGGGTCACGAGATGATTTAAGGAATACTTAGAGACATTTTGGGAAATGTCTAGTTTTTATGCTTTCTTGCATAGAGTTGGATGAGAAGATGGATACCTCTTTAATGTCTGTATAGTAAATATGATGCTACAGCCAGGATATGTTTAACTTAGCTTAGCATAAAGACTGGAAACGGCACCTCTAAAGCCCACTAATTAATATGCTGAATCAAATTTGATTGTCTTGACTTTTTTTGTACAGATTGAACAAAATAATTCGTGAGCTTTAGAGGTGCTGGTAGATGTATGTTTTGATTTTAGATTGATCCAGGATAGCTTTTCTCCTCTGTTTCCAATCTTTATGCTAAGCTAAGTTAACCAGCTGCTCGCTGTAGCCTCATATTTAGCGTACAGAGAGTGCACAAGAGTCGTATCGATCTACTCATCTAAATCCCAGCAAGAAATCAAGTATTCCTTTTGCCACGATAGTCATCATACAGATAGACATAATACTACGAAATTGTGCTTTTTTTTTCTTATGAAACACTGTGAATGTTTCTCCTTAAGAAAAAAAAAAAAGACAATCTGAGAAGATGAAATCACTTTGGTTGAACTGGTCACAAGTCAGTACGATATGAAATAGCTTGGTTTCAAGAGGCTCACAGGTCTGAAAGGTTGGGAACCACTGAATTAAACCTCGTGAGGCAAAAACTAAGCAAAGCCATTGTTGAATTGTACATAGTTTTAGAAGGTAAAGATGTACTGAAAACAGTTGCAGTGGGGCTGTTGTAAAATTATGCTGCCTGTGAGCTTGAGCACTTCCTCCTGCGAATCACACCAGAGCTGATCTTCCTCTGAGTCCTCCCTCTTCCTGCCATCTTTTGCCTCCTCCCTTGATACAAACATATTTTACTCTTCTCCTATTCCTCGCACTCTTTGCAGTTTGTGGCAGGCTCGTTATCTGCAAGAATAGAGCCAAGCCAGAGATAGTTTCTTTTCACTCATCTGTGTATTTTAGCATTTAATGTGGCTGGAGACTTTGTTTTTGTTTTGGTCACAGATCGCTCGAGGGGGCAGCATCCACAGAGAGGAAAGAGGGAGAGAGAAAGTGAAGCTGATTCTTAGTATTTAAATGATGTTAGCTGTAAGTGAGGGTTTGTAATAGTGATTGTGTTGTATGCAAGACAGTGTTTGTGAAATATACTTGTGTAGAAGTTCTAGCGTGTCAACAGCTTCGTATCAGACTCTGAAATCTGACCGAGATTATTTATTATTGAGACACAATTAAAGTTGAGACGCATTGTCTCCTGTGGGTTTAGAGACAAAGAGTGGGAAATGCAATGAAGGATCCTGAGATGGTTGGCAGCTGTTTGATTATTTTCATTGTACCATAATATTGGAGCAGTTTAAACCTTAAGAGATTGATATAGTTCAAAATCTTTGGGCGGACATTCAACACTTTGAAAGATGAATCTAGGCCACTTTTATTAATTATTAGTTCATCTGTGGATGATTTTCTTGATTGTTTGGTCTATAAAATGTCGGAAAATATTGAACATTTAACATATTGAATTTTATATAAATTACTAATTTTAGTCCAAAACCCCCAAATATTTAATTCACTATCAGAAGAGGCTGGCAATTCATTTTTTGTCGGTCAACCAATTGACTAATAGTTTCAGCTCGAGATTTATCTCTACACTTCGATGAAAACATGAGAAATAACGGACACATCTCTGTTGGAAGAAGCTTTAAGTGTATGGCAGTATTGTTTCCTTGAAGTTTAAAACTAAAAAAAAGTATAATTGCTGAGTATTTGTTTGGAAAACTTAACACTAAGAAGTACTAAACCAAGACCAGTTTTTAAAGCTGAACTTAGTGGCTGAACTTTCTTTGTAGGAAGTATTTGAAGACGGTGTGTTTGATAGCTGTCACCGAGAAGCAAAGAATGTATGTGAATGATATTCAATAAAAGAAGGAATGGGAGATTTTAAAAAGGACGGTATAAGTTTGAGCTCTGAAGGTTTTGCAGACTTAAGATCTGAGCTGATCTCTTGTACTTCTGATTCCTGTGTTAAAATGCCATGCCGTGGTCAGATCTGAATGCTCTGATCAACCTATTACATTGCATTATGTATACAGATACAGTACTATACCATTGATGGAACTCTTAATTTATGATCACATTGTTAAGTATCAGCACTGTGATTATCTGTATTTCATTCAATTTACTTCACTTCTTTTTACATGATCAATGTGTCTGGTAAATAAACAATATTGTCTTATTAATATTTTGCCTTTCAAAAGAAGTGTTTTTTGTGTGTTTTTTTTTTTTTATTTTTTTTTTATTTTTTTTTTTTTTTTAGGAAACATCTTTCCAAATAGAGAAAACGTAACCAAATAGTAGCACACACACATCAATGGAAACCACGGGACATTACAATGTGATACACACAGTTGAAATCAATAAAATGCCACAAAAATCATAGGCCTATAGTTTGTCATAAAGTCATGACCTTTTATGACTTAATATACTATGACTTTGACTTTTTATGGTATTTTTCTGAAATACTATCTTACTTTTAATGACATACTATGATTTGTTTATTTTTATAGCTGACTAGTATCAGTTTTTTAGATAATGTTAATAATGTTAACATTAATGTTAATAACATGTTAATATTAACATAATATACTAAGATTTTGTATGACTTATTCATGGTATATTATACTCTTGACATACTATGATTATTTAGCACTTTTTATGGTTTATTATACTTGGACTTTTTTGACATACTCTATAATGTCTTTTTATGGCATACGATACTTATCAACATATCACATACTATGACTTTGTTAGGAGTTTTTTATGACGTATTTATAAAAAGTGAAAGTATAGTATGTCAAAATGTCAAACGGTCATAGTATAGCAATAAAAGTCATAGGACAGACGTATGGTATGTCAAAAAAAGCCTAAAAACATTCTTAAAAACATCATAGTATAGTCTAAAGAAGTCATCGTATAGTACGTTGAAAGAAAAGTATAACAGTAGTTAGTTGAAAAGATTTATTAAGAAGTAGTCCTAAATTAATGTCTGGTAAAGTTATATTACATTTCGCAAGTTTTTAAAAAATTCATAGTTAAGTATGTTGAAAAAAATAATAGTAAAGTTTTCATAAAGTCATAGTATGTTGAAAATATTCATACTACAGTATGTTGAATAAAGTCATAGAAAAGTCCTATTATAGTAGGTAGAAAAAAGTCAAATAGAAGTCTGAGTAGAATGTTATATAAAGTCATAGTATAACATGTAGAAAAAAGTAATTGTATAGCATGTCGAAAAATCATATATAGTATTTAAAAACAATTGGCAAAAAAGGTAATAATAGTCACATAAAACACATAAAAAAGTCATAATATAGGATGTCGAAAAAAGTCATATAAAAGTCATAGTATAGCATGTTGGAAAAAGTCATAATGTAGCACAGTAATATGGTGTAGCAATATCTATATAATTTGAGGTTCAGTGTCAACATGTGGACAGGAGGAGCCTTAAAGCTCTAACTCCTGAGTTACAACCGCTCCACCATAGTCTAGTATGGCACAAAAATGTTTAATTAAAAGTCAGAGTATAGTATGTAATCAAAATGTCATAAAACATGTTATTATTCCATAAAAAGTCACAGTATAGTATGTCGTAAAAAATATCATAAACTTAGTTTTTTGCTTATCAGCCTGCCAACTGAAATAATCTGACTAAATACACACAATGTATTGTGTTACAGGTTAACGTTTTGTTATCCGGCTATAATGCTAATAGTTACTTTCAGAACCTCTGATAGGGGACAAGCCAGTTAAACTACCGGTAGCTTTTGCTGACATGACTTCTATAATGATCTTTTTTCTTAATTTGTTGATCAGTTAACAATTAAGCAACTGCTGCTGAAGACCGTGAGATGTAGTTGAAAGCTCTGGAAACAAGCTAGTGAGTGAAGATTGAGTTCAGATTAGTAAATCAAAATATTTACTATTAACTATCCAGGAATCACCGCGATTTAATATAAAACTTAATTCAATATTTTCTGTTAACTTTCTTAAGACAAAGCAATTAAAACTGGAACAACAGTAATTCATCGGTTACAAGATCAATAACATCTCAGTGAATTTAGTTTTTATTTAAATTCTATTTACAGCAACTGTTAACGGATGTAACAACAATGTAACAAATCAGTGAAAGATACCTAATCTCACAAGTAAAAGCAAACTACCGAAAGTTACAATTCATTTGAAGTTACATAAAAAATATTTTACATTCATAATTGTGTATAAGAGTGAACGACATGAACACTTTTAAGACCGGGTCATAATGAAGAGAAGGAACGCTTTTAAATGCTTTGCTGGTACCGCCATAAACAAACACCTAATATGACATCCTCCTATGAAAACAACAACAAACAACATGTTCACCCAAGCAGCGCGCTGAGCTGTGGCAGACAAAGAGAAATGCGCTGTTGACAACGAAGACCACCATCTTCATACAGTATTTGAACATGACACTGAGTTCCAATCACAAGCCCATTCCCTCGTGATGAAGAGGCATTTTAATGGCAGTACACCTCCGTCCACACAATCCCTGAGAACCAGGAATTAAAGAAAAAGAAGAAGTTTTTTTCCCATCACATCTCAAGATGCTTCGTCCACCGTCAGCTCCTGCAGCTGCTCCTGCAGAGCGTCCAGCTGCTCGGTTTGCTTCTCCTCTTGCTGCTCACGTTTCTCCTCCGGGTTCGTCTGCTCCTCTGACGCTTCGTCTTGGAGTCCCTCCTCCGTCTTGGGCTCCTCGCGTCGGCTCTCCAGGTTCTCGGAGCTCTCGAAACAGCCCGAGTCCCTCGGCTCCTTGTCAGCCTCCCCAGATCTGTCCTCCTCTTCTTCTGGCTCTGACTCGTCTTCGGCTACACAGGGAAAATAAATCACATATTAATACTGAAATACATCCATCCTGGACTCTGAGAGGTGCTCGTTCAAACTCTACAGTCAAGTTGTGTGAGCCATTTTTAAATGTCCTGTGTAGGGGACACGAGGACTTTTCTGGATTTTTCATGAATCAAAGTAGATTTCCATCTTTTCTGGAATTTCATAATAAAAAGTGTGCATTAATTAGCGCTTTTTACTGCTGAATAGAGGCTAACTGCACTCTTTGATCTTAGTTTTCTTTAAAAACAGAGCAAAACTCAACTAAAAGTAAAACAAATTGTTGACATTTAAAATTCATTAGAGCAGCGATAGAGCGTGAAGTACTTCTATTATTGAATATTTCAGAATAAAAAAAATCTGCTGCAGTATTTTATTAAAATAAATTGTAAGCGAGACAATACTTCATCAAAACAAGAAATGGATATTAAATTGGAAAATGTCAATATAGTTGAGTCAGGAATTATTGGATGGACATCATCACTGAGCATAACTACAGAATTAAATTAACAGATAGAAGTAGATATGTAATAAATATTTACTCTTAAAATGAAGTGTTTTTGATGTAGCTGACATTTAATGAGAAACTGAGTGTAATGCTGTGCAACTGAATCATAAAGAGCATTTAATTATGCAGCTGAGGCAGAATAAATATGATGGAAGCATAAAGAATCCCCCAAAGACATTTTAACGCTGCCTAAACCTGAAGTCTGAGTATCTCTGAAATTAGAAATACTGTGACATTTCTCTCAGATTTGATTGAAATTCTGGATTCAAGGTGTTTTTTTTTTTTTTATTGCAGCATCATTATGAAAGATGGGTGCAGCTTTACAGTGGGTGCACCTACAGTCTCGCAGCAGTTCAGAGGCATTGAGGATCTTGGAGCGCTCGTCTGGGTCTGTGATGTTCAGCTCGTTGAGGTGAGACTGCTTCAGTCCTGCAAAGTCCTCCAGGCTCTGAAAACCATGCATGGACAGCAAAGAGCTCAGCTCCTGAAACAGAAGATCACAAACACAAACATTTAGATCGATATCCACCATTGTGGCGTGCGGTAATACTTCTGCATTGTGAACCTCACAGTGAGACCGATGGTGTCCAGGACCTCCTCCAGGGTTTTGGGTTTGGATTTGGATCGGCGGCTCTTGCTGTTGCAGCGTCTCCTCCTGACTGGAGGGCTCTCATCGGGCAGCAGGTTGACGTAGATGAACTTAAAGGAGCCCATTTTGTTGTTGAGCTTCCCCGTCCAGGTCCCCACAGGAGGCTTCTCAATGATGTAGATGATGTCTCCTTTCTATAAGAGGGATGACAAGTGAGCGCCAGGCTCAGTCATGACGGTGTTATCGAAGAGGAGATGAAGAGGAAAGGGCGAACAAACGATAGACCTTGAGAGCAAGAACCGTTTGGTTGTTTATTAAATCACTTTAAATATAACTATTTATGCGTCCATACTCTGAGCTGACTGCTTGATGAACCAACAAAATAAAATAATTATCACTTGGGTAGAAGCATAGCAAAGAATTTGAAAAGCTGAATGACTAAACAGTAGACATTTCTATCCCCTTTAACAGACCTTTCTCTCTGTAATTTGACACAATTACTACCGAAATTATCTCATTTTGTCGCGCAGTTCAAATTCGGCTTCGAGGAATATGAATCAAAACGACCCGTCATGTTTCACCCGGTTAACGAGCTCCCAGGAGGACAGGCCGAGGAAGGCTTCTCCCCCGCGAGACTCACGTTGAGTTTGAGTGACTCCACGTCGTAGGGGCTGGGCGTGAAGTCAGTGTGGACCAGAGCGCGACCGCAGAACGGTCCGTTGTAAGAGACGCCGTTCTCCTCCAGCCTCATGCTGTCCCTCTGGCAGTACCCACTGTCCAGGCTCTGCCTGTCGCTACCTGAGGAGAACAGATGAGAAGCAGGCTCAGATTCACCCCGAGCCTTCAGATACCCGTGGTTTGGGTTTTTTTTTTTCTCCACACTTTACATCCAGGTTATCAACACACTGTAGACTGAGTGTCAGTGTTTGGGAAATTACAGAAATATTTTGATGGTACATTCGTCAACTTAGTTATGTCGAAAATAAAAATGTTGCACTATTAATATTAATGGATTTATGTCACCCCTATTAGTTCTGTGTTCAACTTATGTTTGGGGGATAATCATGCTCTAGGATTTGGAACTTTAGTTCCCATAATGCTTCGGGGAAGTAACCAATAAGTATAATTTTGCCGTGGAGTCAATAAGCTGCGGGCTGCAACTTGAACTAATTTCTTTTAGCCTGTATTTGTTTACATGTTGGCACCGTTTCAAAAGTGTGCCAAATTAGCTTTTAGCTGTTTCTGTTTGCAAAAGCGGCGAAATATTTAACTATTCAACGATTCCATCTCAGGAGCCTAAGGTTTGAATTCTCGTAGTGACGGGAAAATGTGTTAGTGAAACAAAGGAGCATTCAACATTCATAAATAACAATTTGGTTATTTCAAAATCTCTCTACCCTTGCTTCCCTGTCGACTCCCTTCTGTCTCTGGATTGCTACAAGTTGCTACTGTTTTTGCTATTTGTATCGAAACATAAAACTAAAACTGAGAGGGATCAATGAGCAAGAAAAAAAAATACATGATTTGATCAGTTGACTATAGGCAAGACTTGACCAATCAGATTTAACTGTTTAAATTCTAAGTGGGAGACACTCCGAGCACCTAATGATACACAGACAACTACCACTGGATTACTTTGATCCTGAAGAAAACTTAAAAAAGTGATGATTCTTTGCCAAGTTCTGGATTTGAAGAATATTTTGTTCCCCTATGATCTCTAAGCGGATTTATGAACATTTATTTACTTATGGACGTCAGAGACAATGATATCCTCTTGAAGGGTTAGTAACACTAAAGACATAATATAATATATACAAATGGTGTGTGTCATGTATATATATGATGTACACTTACTGCCTGAGACCTGGCGGGTGATGAGGCTGGGCGGCGTGTCCTCTGACCCGGTGGAGCACACAGACGTCCTTTGTCCTGCACTCAGATCTGGAAGCCAGTCAGAGGAGACCGGAGACAGCTCCTCCCCGCTCTCAGCCTGGAGACATCACAGCACACCAGGGCAGGTCAGAACTCAGAACAGAGTCTCCTTCAGGTCACTCAATTAATAATGTTGATTTGAAACTGAAGGTCACACAATAATTAAGCTTTCATTTGAAAGAAATTTGTGAAAGCAGCAGTAATATCATATTTAATATGGAGCCCTGAAACTCACAAAAAGGGTACAGGAGACCACATTTTTCATAAAACAGGTTCATTCATCAACTCTGGTTTGCCTCAAACGCACAACAACTTAATATAAATAAAATCATTTGAAGTTATGTAAGTTTAGAGTGTTGAACTGAGCATTGCGACATGCAACTACGGTAAACGTCCGACGTTGAGCAAGTATTAAAAGTAGCAATACTACTGTGTAAAAAGACTCCATTACATGAACGCAAAAGTATTATCAGCAAATGTAATTAAAGTATCCAAAGTTAAAGTACTCAATATAAAACTATATCTTAGATATTGCTGATGCATGGATATGAGTGTGAGATTTTACTGTTGTAAATTTGTCAAGATGAAGCCAATTTTAACTTCTTTATATATATATATATATATATATATATATATATATATATATATATATA
>JACSYO010000643.1:0-32860 GCA_016806645.1 Ophiodon elongatus | reverse complement strand
ATATATATATATATATATATATATGAGATATATATATATATATGAGATATATATATTATATATATATATAATATATATATCTCATATATATATATATATCTCATATATATATATATATATATATATACTGAATTGTATGAATAAGATGTCCTTATGTCAAAGTGTTGGAATAAATGTTAAATATTTAACTGCGAAGTAGTAATGCGTGTTTTCTTTTGCATATATCTATATATATATATCTATATATATATGAGATATATATATATATATCTCATATATATATATAGATATATATAGATATATATAGATATCTATATATATATAGATATATATATATATATAGATATATATATATAAATATATATATATATCTCATATATATATATATCTCATATATATATATATCTCATATATATATATATAATATATATATATATATTCATATATATATATATCTCATATATATGAGATATATATAGCTATATATATATATATAGATATATATATATATAAATATATATATCTATATATATAAATATATAGATATATATATATATATCTATATATAGATATATCTATATATATATATCTATCTATCTATATATAGATATATCTATATATATATATATATATATATATATATATATATGAGATATATATATATATATATATATATATATATATATATATATATATATATATATATGAGATATATATATATATGGATATATATATATATATATATATATATATATATGGATAGATATATATATATATATATATATGGATAGATATATATATATATATATATATATATATATATATATATATATATCTCATATATATATATATATATATATATACTGAATTGTATGAATAAGATGTCCTTATGTCAAAGTGTTGGAATAAATGTTAAATATTTAACTGCGAAGTAGTAATGCGTGTTTTTTTTTGCATTGAATCATACGATGTTTGCTGAAATTGATTGGATGGCCCTACCAAAAAGAATTTCACCAGCCGCCACTGATTAGGATGTAGAACCTATTTAAAACATTTACATTGTTTTTTTTTCTTAAAAGGGTAGAAGGCTTTCACAGTTACCATAAGTTGACTGAAACCATCATGGCTTACACTGCACAGATGCAAATCCTCTATCTCGCCTTGCCTTCACTCACCTTTCACTCTTATCACACTACTTCTTTTGAGCGGTCCTGTTTCTGCTTGACGTCCTGGTAAGCAATTTCCTCTGCCTCCATTTTTTAGACCATAATTTTGATTGATAATTATCGTTGGGGACATAATTCTGTTGAGCCACCCAGCAGAGTGAAAGGCTAGTAGAATAAAATAGAGATGCTGTGTTGTTGGGTGCATTCGAGCGTAGCCACAACAAATGAATGGATAAATCTCAGAGCTGCACTGCCAACTCAAAGAGACCAACAGCCAGTGCCGCAGAGGGAAGAAAACGTACTTGTCCATGACTTGCTTTCTCTCTCCCTGCAGCCAAACTTTATGGCCTTTAGTTTCAAACAAAGAACTTGTGATTCATCATTCAGTTCCCCGCTTTTGTTTTTAAAAAACTTTCAAACACTAGCTGAAATCTTAAGGATTATCGGGCTGATTTCCAGCAGACGTGCACTTTGCCAATCCAAGGGGAAATCCTTGTTGGAGACCTATTTGGGACTGCTGGTCAGCCATGATCATCTCTAATACACATATCTGAGACATTAATAGCACATCTGACATAGTAGATGTACAGTACAGTCTGTTATATTGTTATAGTGTGGGCAGTTCTTATTATTCCGTATGAAAAGCTTCTTCAGTTCATTAAATCCTTGCCGTTATCTGAAGGCAGCAGTGTTGATAAATCTGTATCCTCTGATCTGAGAAGAGCTGCATCAGAGAGCCACTGTGTTTACCCTGATTCAGTCATGTGCAAATGTAGCATACCCCTTCGAAAGATGGTCCTGCACTTGCCCGGTGATTTAAAATGTATTGCCAAATTCCAAAACCAACTTAAGAGCTGTGTACAAAGGCATATCTGTTGTCATGCATCACTGTGATTAGCTTAACTGAGTGTATTTATTAATCACCACATTACAGTATATTCCACTTCACCCAGCCGTTTTGGACTTAGCCTCGCTGTACCTACATGAATCAAAATAGCAGAGGGCACTTGAAGACACCCACACAGTGTCTTCACACTTTGCACCAGTCGATGTGCTAGCACAGTTTAAATATGTCAATCGAAAATGTTAAAACTAATTGACATTAGATGGAAAAAGTATCAGATATTGTACCCAGTATAGCAGCAAACCATTAAACTTACACAGTCAAATGTGAATGTTTTAATATGTTTTGCTCTTGACTTTCTTCCCTAAGAATCCAGCAGCAGAAGGTATAGCGGGTGTAACGTCCAGATCTTCTGCTCAGTTTTTGTCACTATTGGGTTGTCTGTGTTTTTCTGTCCCTCACCTTGTCTCTCATTTCAGACACCTCTCTCTCTCTCTCCTCGTGTGTCCTCCTCCTGTGTGATTGCAAGCCCCGCCCTGATTGTTTACACCCGTACCTCGTTGCCCGCCTTCTCCCATGTATTTAATCTGTGTCAATTCTTTGTTCTGTGCCAGTTCGTCTCAGTCGGTTACCATTGAGCTTACCAGTGTGTTTTCTCCGTGCCTTGACCAGTTTTTTTGTACCAGCGAGTTTTGCCTGACGATTTTTATACCTTTTCCTGTGTGACTGACTACCAGTGTACGGAACCTTGCTCCAGTAAAGACATTGTTTTTGCACCCGACTACTGAGTCCTGCTCCTTGTGGTTCCCAGTCTTAACAGCAGGGAGCACTATACACCTAACGGGCTATACAGTAGAGAACCCAGCACACATGTAGCACTGAGCGATTTTGTATACACACTGTAATACACAAGGAAATAAATGCCAATCTCATGTATAGCAAGGGTGCGACATTGTCAGTTTATAAAGATAATTTTCCTGATTGAGCATGTTTTGTGATTCAATACACTGCTAAGGACATGCTTCATTTTTAGCTTAGTATGGCTCAGTCTTGCTGATAAATATGTAGTTAATTCTTGATGTCATTGTGAGGCTTTAAAAGTAGCATCTCCTGTTTACATAACAGGCTTTGAGACAGTCAGAAAAGTAAGACTGTCAAACCTCTAACCTTACACAGTCTCTTAGAAAATATCAGAATGAAATGGAGCATCTTAAAACTGAAATCGCCCTAGGACCACCAAATAGCCCCTCCCCTTACAACAAGAAACGAACATTTTTGCTTTGCAGAGGTTACTTATGTGTCTGAAGAGTTAAATGTCACAATCTAACAGTAGGCAACCCATAAAAATAATATTTGACAAAGGTTTGTTTCATTGGGGAAATGCTTTTTTTTTAAAGGCAATCTCCCTCTGTCTTTCCTACACTCAATGAAAAGAGTCAGTTATTTGGTTGAAACAAGAAGAGGAACAGTCCAAAATGTGTGTGACTTGTGCTAACGATGCCCCACAACATATTAACTAACATATTGTGAGGCCAGATATAATTTACAAGTATTACACACTACCAATCAACACAGGCAGTAACAGCTATACGATAAAGTCTGTTTACACAACCAGTCAAAAAACAGCAACATTGGCAATCATCTAGAATCTTGTGTCTGTATATATTTATTCTGCTTTTAGCTCTGTTTTTGGTCTCCAACTGAAAACTAGCTGGCTCCTTAGCTGCTAAAAGTTAGCGACAAGCAACACAGTGGAGCACTGTTTGTTTGCTGTTTGACACAGAGCAGGTAATTATTAGATGCTCAGAGAAAATGCTATGGGAGTGTGATGTTGTATAAAAGAAAAAAAAACACATGAGGTGGATGGGCTAAACAAACACAGAGCTTTCAACCAGAAGACTGTCCCAAAGTTACAATAGTGTGATTGTGACAGGTTTTTTACCATAATTATGTAATGTTGTTTAGTTATTTTAAGCCCAACCATTATGTTTTTCCTAATCTAACTATGAGGTTTTGTTAGCTAAGCCTAAGGAAGTGTTTTTATTCTAATCTACAATTTTAACCACGTGTTTACTATGCGTTAGAAAGTGATGACAAGCATCAGTAAGTTGGAATGAAACATGTTGAGATTTATCAGAGCTTTTTCCCTGAATACAACGGCTTTTGTGTGGTGTAGTGACACTGGATCCAAAAAGTAAAGTTATGCACCAAAACTAGATGCATCTTGTAGAAATGTTACAATGGTTTATGGTAACATTGGCTCAATTATCTCATGGTATTTTCCTGAGTCACGCATGCTGATAACTGAATCATAAAACATACAACCCTCTGATTGGACATTAAACAATAGCTTTTTCTTTGTTTTTAATAGACTATCAGAAAACTACGTTGCTCTCTTTTTTATCCTGTAAATGTCTGCCCTTTTGACCAAGAAAGTAACCAATAACCATTTAAGACCTCCTCATATGCTCCGATTTATAGTGAACTTTATATATCCCAAGGGTCATATTGGTTTAGAAACAAAACTATTTTTCCAAAATGTGTTTCAGCAGTAGCAATAGTGGCTGTTGATCATAAAGTATTATACAGTAATTCTTAGGGAAAAAAAAGATTTTAAAATAATCAGGTACAGTGTTTAAAAGTGCTGACAATTTGATCATGGTGCAACATGAGTGGAGGTATGTGTGCTCCAATGAATGCCGTGTTTTTGTTCATGTGATACTAATTTTTCAAGTAACTTTCTGTGCACGTGTTTTTCAGGTGCTGGGCAGTGCTGGAATTTGTGCCTTGTCAAAATAATACATTGATAATCTTCAGCTCCTCCAGCTCATGGCTGTGCCCCTGCCATCACTGTATAAATGGGTGGATGACATGTAGTGTGCAGTGCTTTCAGTGGTCGGAAAACTAGAAAGACGCTATTGAAGAGTATTATGATTTGGAAGCTGTGAAATTGATAAAGAAGTGTTTTTTAGGATAATATTCCATTGAAGAGTATTATGATTTGGGAACTATGTAATTAATAAAGAAATGTCTGCATGGAAATATTCCATTGCACCGCTACGATTTTGGGAACTATGTAATTAATAAAGAAATGTCTGCATGGAAATATTCCATTGCACCGCTATGATTTTGGGAACTATGTAATTAATAAAGAAATGTCTGCATGGTAATATTCCATTGCACCGCCAGGATTTAGTGAGAGACACTCAAAATGACCAGTTGCATTGAACGCACCTGAGAAGGTTACGTGCCTGGAGGTGGGGTCATAATGGCGCAGTGAGACACCGGAGACTTTTGCTTTTCTCGGATGCTAATGAAGACCCCCCAGTCCCCCTACAGACAGGGCGGGGAGTTTTTGGCGCGACGAACTTCGCTCCTATCGCCAGGAAGGACGCTGCAGGGTGCCGGCTGTGCACCAATGGACATTGCTTACTTTTTTAACCAATGGGATGATTTCACACCTTTTCGGGTGCTATATATTCAATGTGCGTCTTTTGTTCAGGATTCGACGGTGGAAGCGAGAGACAGGTAACTGCGAGCAGACTGTGGATCGCGGAAGCCGGCGAATCCTCAGCTGAGATTTTTATACTTTCTATCACAACGACTTTTTACTTTATTAAATGCACTTTATTATAATCCACGACGTCCTTTGTTCATCCGGAGCCTTTCTAAAACACGACACTATACAAATACAATGTACAATACAATCAACATTTACCATCAGTCCAGAGTACAACTCACTCTCTGTTATCATCACATAAATAACTCATCAATTCATTGTAGGTTCTCGGGGTCTTCTCCTGTGGTCAGTTTGAATTACATTTTTACTTACAGTAATGAACCCCAAAGATTTTACTGTGAATGTCTCTACTTGATATGACCTGATCAAACTAACCAAAATAAAGGAGTAAATGCTCCAGAGGTCTCTGGCTGATAAGAACCAGCTCTTCCATGATCCTGGGACCAAGCATTGATTTTGGGTTGTGCAGAACAGAGCTAAAAAGCAATACATTTCTCAACAGATATCTTAAATTTCTTGTACTTATTTCAGAAGATAAGAAAAGCGCTTGTTAAGTTCTTCGAAAAAGCTCCGGATGAACAAAGGACATCGTGGATCGAACAGTTATAATAAAGTGTATTTAATAAAGTAAAAAGTCGTAGTGATACAAAGTACAAAATCTCAGCTGAGGATTCGCCGGCTTCTGCAATACACAGCCTGCTCGCAGTTACCTGTCTCTCGCTTCCACCTACGAATCCCGAACAATAAAAAACTCCCCGCCCTGTCTGTGTGGGAGACTGGGGGGGTCTTCATTAGCATCTGAGAAAAACAAAAGTCTCCGGTGTCCTTCTCACTGCGCTGTTATGACCACGCCTCCAGGCACGTGACCCTCTCAGGTGCGTTCAATGCAACTGGTCATTTTGAGTGTCTCTCACTAAATCCTGGCGGTACAATGTGGTATTACACTGCATTCATTTTCTTTAATAATTAGTCTTAAATTTATGGCGGTACAGTGTAGTATTATACTGAAAGCATTTCTTTAGCAATTACATAGTTTCAAAATCATAGTGGTGCAATGGAATATTAACATGAAGACATTTCTTTAACAATTACGTAGTTCCAAAAATCATAGCGGTGCAATGGAATATTATCATGAAGACATTTCTTTAATAATTACATAGTTCCAAAAATCATAGCGGTGCAATGGAATATTACCATGAAAACATTTCTCTATCAGTTCCATAGTTCCAAAATCATAATAATACTCTTCACGCTATACAGTCCATTTACCATTATTGTGTAAGTGACCAGCATAAACAATATAAATGCAAACTGTGCATGACTGAGCACATGATCATGATAATTGTAAATTAACATAATTAACGCCCCAATTATACCATTTAAGACTATGCATAGGCCCCTTTTGTCCGTAAATGTTCATTCATGAACAAGGCACCAAAGAATAACATGATGAGTTTACAAGTTTGGAGATTTTAGTCGTGCTCTCGGAGAACCATAAAAGAAAATCCACATATTTTAACAGTGCCAGCAGTGGTGTTAAGAGACCTGCTGAAGCCACAGAATGGGAGAAAATAACGAGCGCTGTTAATGCTGTGTCACCAGGGTCGTACTGTCACTGGAATAAAGCAGAAATAGTTCGATATGAAAATGTCTTAAAGAATACGTGCCATTACTGATGTTGCACTGTCAGGCATTGCATGCAATGTTCCCCTGGACATGTTTATTTTGATATAGTAGTGTTATAAAATAGCATTAAAGCCAATTTTGAGTTTTATTATAATTCAAAGTGCAGTAGACAGCTACCAACAGCGCCTTAGTAGTTTGGGGGTGTGGTGCCTTGCTTAACCTCGGCAGTGCCCAGGAAGCAAACTGGCACCTCTCCACCTACCAGTCCACGCTCCTTCTTGGTCCGTGCAGGTCTGAAGTAGTCGCCACGCACTGAGCTACTGCCGTCCCCATCATGTGTACTGTAGATATGGATAGTGATGTACTTAAGAGACACACTTATTAACAGAAAGAAAATAGAACCTCCTTAATAACATCGATGACATCAGCTCAATCCCTTTAATAATTTGTTAAACATGGAGCTCTTTTTATTCCATTAAATTGTCCTTTCACAATTTGACATAATAAAAGAGCAAACGCTAGTACACCTGTAGGTTGACTGTTGTATAGGAGAATACTTATGATCGACCATTCTGAGATAATGAAACAGCACCAGATAGCTTTTTGTCATCACAATTGTACAGTATGGTATTCTGTTGATGCCCAAAGGTGACAGTGATGAGACATCAGCAAAGAACTGTGTGAATGTGCACAATTAACAGCTCTTGTACTGAATATGTAATTATTTCTAAGCATCTCTTCTTCCTTCATTTTACTGATTTGCAGAATAACCGTTTTTCATTGTGATTGCGCAGCATGAATTTTTATTTCTGTGTTATTCACAGAATTCCCCACCTACCCATCACTGTTCACCGTTCATCTATTTAAAAAGCATAGCTCCTGTGACCCACATGGCTCAGTCTCAGGTATTCCCTGCTTTCGCTGCTTTGGCAGAGCTGTGGCTTTCATAGACAAACATTGCCCTCTAGTGGATTACTATAAATTGTTTGAAAAATAAAATAACACCTTAAGAGCACAATGTTTTTGATACCCTTCTCTGTTGAGTCTTATAGGGCAGCAACGTGCATTTGAAGAAATGTAAGAATGAAGGGGACAAAAACAACGTTTCAGCTTAATTAAATCAATTAAAATTAATCGGTAAGTAAGTACTGAGTAAGTAAGTACTGAAAATGAAATGACACAAACAAATTCTTTGGATCTTTCATATGGAGCCACAGCTGCAGAGTGATGTAAATGAACTGTACTTGTATAGATCTTTTCTAGTCTTCAAACTACTCAAAACTCTTTAACGTTACTTGTCATCATTCACAGCCAGTCATACACTGATGGGAGGAGCTACCATGCAACTGCCCATCAGGTCCACTTATTACCATTCATACTCATTCACACACCGTAGGCACAGCTACAGGAGACATTTGGGGTTAAGTGTCTTGCCCAAGGACACCGGGGATCGAACCTCCGATCCACTGACCCACCGTCGCCTCGACAGTATCAGTCATTCCTCTTGTTATTTGTCCTCCTGTCTGCTTTGTCTCTGCCAGAAGAGAAGTTTACAAGAACAAACTAAGATAAACTGACTCCATACAGACAGCTTTTGTTTTAGCTTGTTTGTAAAAATTGTTTTTGGCCGAGCTTTCAAGCTATAGTAAGCATAGCAGCGCTGGATGAGAGACTGAGGACAGAGCCGTTTGAAATAGGTTTCAACGTTGGTTACATGTTCATGTTTGTTGAACAGATTTATTGAACAAGTTACAAGCATAGTTGCTGTCAACTTAAGTATTCTTCACTTCACCTGGCTCACTTCCGTGTCTCCACCACGGTGTGTGTGCGTGTGTGCGTGTGTGTGTGTGTGTGTGTGTGCGTGCGTGTGTGTGTGTGTGTGTGTGTGTGTGTGTGCGTGCGTGTAGTTGAAGAAGCTCAGCTTCGACTGAGAGAGCAGAGAAGTGGTGATAATTAATTACACTAAAACATAAAAAAACAACAGTAAAGTCAAAGCTTATCAATACTCCGATATTAAATATCTTAGCACCGGGGTCTGTGTAATACTGATTTTCGGTACGCATACCTTTCTTCAGATAATGTCAAAACGGGAAAGGCTTTTGGCTAGAACCAGTGTTTTTTCTGAGCTGCTGTAGAAACATGGCGGTGCAAGATGACAGACTCCGTATGTAGATATGCTGTAAATGGCTTTTTCTAAGCTAACAAAAATATAATGATTCTTAGCTTCAGGATAATACACTCATTAAAACATAGTTATGTAGATTATATTCCATTTCTGCAAAGTAACCCCCCTTAATGTTACACACTGTTCCTTTAATTGTCATTGGGCACAGGAAGAACATACGTCACATTCCTCTTTAAGCCATTTAGTTCAAATTGCTTTCAAATTAATGTACTGTAGATTTATGGATGTTGTGGGATTTTAATTTCATAGTAACTTGGTAACGAATTTGAATTATTATTTATGCTGCCATTTAACACACAGCAGCTGGAAGAAGAATAATGCTAGACTTTTCATACACATCACAATTTTCCAAGGGCACCAATTAATTATATATTCTATTCTAGTCTATAAGAATACATTCAAGTAATACTTAAAGGAATACACAAACATAATTATAGTCAGATCTACTCATGCGCTAGATGGGGCAGTGATGTGAATGAGTACAGTAGTCGCTTTGCGGCTGGCCCAGGAGATCAATGCTGACAGTCACTCAGTTCCGTCCAGCGAGTTGGAGGGTATATTTATAGTTACGGATATTTTTAAATAGTTATGTATATAACATTATTTATATTGATGGCCGAAGAGCAAAACCTCCTATCTGAAAAATGACCTTTTTTGAGAATACTAAAATAACTTGTTTTCTTGCAGAATGCTATTTGTTAAGGATACCCCATACATAATACAAAATGCAAAAAATACAAAAATATACAAAGTACAGATAGGGTTATTCGCCACTTTCCCTGGATAATTTTTGGAGATAGGAAGTTTTGCACTTTGGCCATCAATATGTTTTCCACATATTGGTGTGGATTGCAGTGTTTGTGCTGTGTGGGTTGATAAGAGTTAAGTTACAGTGCCTCCAATAGAGGGTGATAGCGTGCCCTATACAAATGGTGGGCCTGATGCTATGCCTCCAATAGAGGGTGATAGCGTGCCCTATTCAAATGGTGGGCCTGATGCTATGCCTCCAATAGAGGGTGATAGCGTGCCCTATTCAAATGGTGGGCCTGATGCTATGCCTCCAATAGAGGGTGATAGCGTGCCCTATTCAAATGGCGGGCCTGATGCTAGAAGTCTAGCCCTGTGTTGAACTGTGTGTAGTGGATTTCACAGCTTAGTGAGAGTTGTTTGTCTTGTGGACCTGCATTCTCTCTTGTATTATCCCTCCTCCCTTTTAATGAATTGTGTTCGCTGTAATGATACAGATTGGCAGTATTTTGTTGTTATTTAAAGGTTTTGACTTTGTGGCAGTGTTTTCCTGCCACACCTGAACAAAATATTAATTGATATACGCATTCAGGGATTGTTTTTGCCATCTGTTTTTTTCTGCATTTGGCAGCTGCAACTGTCTGGCTTTAAGCCTTGACTATGTGTTTACCTTATTTGTATTTGTCTAATTAAGGTTTAGAACTGTTTATAAAAAATGGACAAAGTCCCTTTGACGTCACACATCGGTTTGTTGACTGTGGTTTGGAGACCTCAAGTTCCACATTATGGCTTTCGCCGTCTTGGCGTTTGCAACCAAAAGTGACATTAGAGGGTGGAGCTTAGTACAACTGACACAGAGTAAGTGATGTTTATGCGAGCAAAATGGTTACTATTAATACTCATGAACTGAAAACACACTATGAAACTGTTAAAGCTGTGAGATGAAAACACAGACAAAACCCAGACCGGACAACGCCGTGGTAGCCCCGCCCTAAAGCATACCCTGCTTTATGTTCTATTTGACTCTAAATGGACCATAATTTACTAAATGAACATCATGTTGTATTGAAGAAGACTTGAAACTAATTGAGACCATAACCTTATTTTTTAAATGTTTAGTGATGTAACTAAGTGAGAAGTAGTACTTATTTGCTTCACTTTTCAGCCGCCTGGTTCAGAACCCTATTGATTTTTGTATTGGTTTGGTATTTGTTGTCTGCTTGCAGCAACTCAAATTCCTGTGTAATGGAACGAGCTAGAAACCCCAAATATGGCCCAATAACTGGATATGGTGTGTATTCAAGAAAAATTACTCCAATGTGGAGATGCTGTAATTTACGCCCAAAATCTAAATTTGGAAAGGGCACATCCCTTACACCGTAAATCTGATTGACTTGAAATTTGACAAATGTCAAGGCTCTACAAAAAAGCCTTTTGGACCAAATATTCCACAATTTAAATATTTTTGAAAAACAATCTCCTGACATCTCCTGCTGAAGCATCTGCTTGCTACAAACTTTTCTGTGGATCATTATTGGACAAAGCTTATAAAATATTATCAAAAAGCTTGATATATTATTTAGTTTCAAGATATTGACCGCTGAACTTCACAAGGACGTGGCTAGCACATAACTAGACCAAGGTCAACAACCGTTGGGCCAATCATCAAAAGTCAACTTCCTCACTTAGCGTGATGAAGTTGTTAAGGTTAGTTAAGCCAACAAAAAGATACCCTAGATAAGTTCAACTCACTTTGTAGTACAGGCTTCAATTATGTAAGCCAAACAATGACGAAGGTAAGAAAGTGTATGCAGGCAGACCAACAGGTGGTCTCCCCCTCCACAACAGCAGTATGCTAAGCTAACGCAGAAAAGAATGTTCTGGAGACAAACGGAGTAAACAGAAAGTTCAAGTGACATGTGTGTAACATATAGGTGACATAAGAATGGAAAAAGTCTAATTTGGAAGAAACGATTACAAGATTACAATTTCCTAAATGCCAAATTTTGTAAATATGTTTACTTCATGCTTCTTTAGTCCAGTGCACAACAGACATTCTCCAGTCAACATGATTGCAATGACACAGGCTACATTTTGTTTGTGCCATGTAGTATTGATGTCACCCTTGAGTTTTTTATTAGTTTCATGGGTCCTGCAGTTACCATGCTTTCTCAGGACAAATATGACAGTACATATTACAGCTATAAAAGAGATACTATTGATAAAACTAAAACCAAAATATCAAGGTCATAGTGCCTAATTCTAGTGGCAGGCTACATTTTGGGGTCAAGATCCACTATTCTGTTAAAGGAATTGCCCCATTTTATATTTAACAGATACAGAAAATAATGTGGAGTTTTATATATGTTCTGTAGAAACAACGTTCTCAATGGAAGAAAATGAGCTCCTATTCTCAATAACTATTTCGATCAAATCCACAAGCTTTACCCCAACCATGTCTAAAAAATATTTATGTGAAAGACCAAAAACAAATTACTTGTAAAATGAAACTCCCTTGGGGGCATGCTCATATGATTGGTTGAAAATGGAGGAGACATTTGATCGGCTACATACAATTTCCTGTTGAAAAAAAAAATGCGAGTGACGTCCAGGGAGTCTCAAAAAAACCAACACATATATGCAGTGAAGTTCACAATGACAAGCAGTTTGTAGATGAAGGTCCAACAGTTTGTATATAAATGTAACATCCAAACACGATTTAGAAAATTTCAAATACATTAAATGCATATTTGTGGATTTCTCCTACATTTATCTAAAACAAGAAATATATTTGTGAATCTTGCTTTTTTATGTAGGAATTTTGTTTGTTTACATTTGAACTTTTTGTGTGTATTGAAAAATACTTTTGTGAAGAATACGTTTTATATAAATCACAGAATATATTTTTGAATCCTTCTGTGTGCATTTATTAATAGAGACTGGTCTGCCCCATATAAAATCACTAGGGTTCATATGATTCTTAAGAAACAAGTGCCAACAATGAAGACAGGTAGACGAGAAGTAGCCAAAATTGTGACTATGAAGTCAAAATGTTGACCCAAGTCAAATTACGGGCTTATGAAGTTATGACACGTACTAAGACGATGTTATAATAGAAAGCTGCAAAGTTTGACTTTTTAAGTCACAATTATGAGACAATAAGACCGTTCATTGTTTCTTTTTCTGGCTACATGGGCTCACACCACACCCCTTTAAAGCAAATGCACAGCTGACTGCTTATTAATGGTGGCAGACAGAATTCAGCTGAATAAAAATGAGGAATTCTCTAAACAGATGTATGTCACCTATGCACTGTCATTCAATATTTACACATAATCAAAGAAAAGGCACATTTGTGAGTCAGAGTTCTGTTTATTTAGGTCATATCTCTTGTTATTCTTGTGGAGAAAAAATACTTCAGTTTTATTTGCCAAAGTTTTGAGGTATCCACCACAAACCAGTGAGCAATTTTCAGTAGGACTATTTATCCAGCAGAAATGACTTCCATAGTAAGATCTATGGATTAGTGAGTAGGCATTCTTTCTGGAAAGAAAACAAAACATTGCTGTTGAATAAAATTATGTTTTTCTTTTAAGTGTATGCAAATAAAACTTTTGCATTTTATTGGAGATACCATGAGGGCTAAATGAGATCTACATTTCATTTTTCTGATTTGGGTTAACTCTCTCTGATCTTTAAAATAAGCATCTCTAGGGAGATAATCCAAAATTAAAATGATTTGTATGTATGCATAAATAAAGAGGGTCCACTTCCAAAAGCACTGCCTTGATATTTAGAACATTTCACTTCTTTATATTCTCAATGTTTAACTGTCACATTTCTTTCTGCAGCTATCTTAAATGTGGAGTCAAAGTCTAAATCATCCCTTTGTTCTCAGCCTACACATTGTAGGACGTGTTATTAGAACTATTGTCAAATCCGAAACATTGGAAGTGAGCTAGTTAGTGCTGCGACCCCCTCCTTCATTAGAATGTAGTCCCAGTGTCCTGCTGATTTTAAAATCCTTGTTGAATTCTGCAGTGTTACTTGCTGACTGGTCCATCTGCAAATATGATACTTCCTGCTTGGACAAATTATTTGAGAGCAAAAAGACTTCTTCACAGGTTACAAGTGTGGTGATGCTTTGTATCGTCGATTTCTGAGGAGAGATGATTTTGGACAGCAGACTAAAATCCTGGATTGAAAAATTATAGAAATGCTGATCCTTGGTGGAGGTGGCAACGGAGAAGGAGGAGCTGTTTGACGTTAGATGACATCAATCAGTTGGAGGGGGCTCCTGGGGTTCCCGATTGACTGAGTCAAGAAAAGAAAGAATAAAACAGACTTATGGTTATCTAAAGAGCATGGTAATAATCCATCCGCATTTCATACACATCAAGGCTAATATAAAAATAAGGTGCAATCGAATACATTTTGCGCTTCATAAACAGAGAACATTTTTTTCTTGTGGAAATATAAATGCCCAGTTCTTGATATAATACAACCCCCAAAAATGCATTTGTCATGCAAGAACATTTTCATATTTTTATCTTCCTTTTTTCGTACGGTGGGCCACGTCATATTCATCAAACACTCCTAACTTCAGATAACGATGTAAATGAGCACCCATTGATGATCATTTTAAATTACCATAATTTACACCCAATAATACCATATTAGGCTACGCGTCCTGCCCCATATATCTGGAAGTTTTCATTCATGAAAGTGGCACCAAAGAATAAAACTTAAGAACTTTTCAAGTTTGGACATTTGAGTCATGCTTTCACAAAGGAAAATGTATACTTTTTCACATCAGCAGTGGTAATAAGGGAGCTGCTAGAACTAAGAAATGGGAAAAAACACTGAAACGGTTTGATATTAAAATGGCTGAAAAATAAATTTCGCCACAGCAAGGTGATTGAAGACTGCATCAGAAGGCGGTCAAAGGGAAGTCTCCATCAGGGAGATGGACGAAGGAATACTTGCCATAATAGGTGATGTTGCACTGTCAGGCATTGACAACACATAGGTTTGAATAACAGCAGATTAATTGCACATGACTCCTACGACAGGTCTGACTTGTAGATTGTGTTCGTACCTCAGAGACATTTTTGTTTACGAGGAAATTGGAGAATGTGGCAAGTTTTCCTAAATCCCTCGTATGAGCCACTTAAGAACAAATCTGTTCGTACTAGTGGTTCTTGCATGAGGACAATTGTCTTTCATAACAGAAATGGCTAATATTTGCTGTTAAGTGTAAGCAGTATTCCATTTCAAATTCAACATAAAAGTTTGTGTATGTACCTTCCTCTCGTGCCTTCATACGGGCGACAAAGTTGTAGCTCTTGTTCCTGCGATAGTTCTCATAAGGGTCATCCAGTGACACCCCTACACCTTTAAATTGGTCCCACTTATCCCTGACGTCTCCTCCTTTGATAGGGTCCTGGATGCCCTGTTCTTTGGCCCCCAAACCACCTGAACCACTCCAGCCTACAGAAGACCAACATAAGAACAGCTAGAAATCAGTATATACTGTATGTGGTTCATTTTACCATGACATTAAGTTCCCAAAGACAGCCAGCAGGTTTCAGGACAGAATCAAATTAAAAACAAGCATACCCATCTTCATTAGCAGCTGATGGCCCTTGTTCTCCTCCCCTAGCCTGTTATCTGCAGATGGTTTGGAGGGAGTGGCAACCAACACTGATGATGACCTGTAGAGAGCAGGAGATGTGTTCATCTATACTTCAGTAAGCATAACAACGCTCTTTCAGGAAAACATCTTGTCAAAGAACAGCAAAGGGGACTTACACAGGAGAAGAGCTCTGGGTTTTGGGGCCATGGCGTCTCTTTGCTGGCGAATGTGAATGTGATCTGGATCTGGAGCGAGAGCGACTCCGAGAAGATCTGGATCCACTCCTGGACCTAATAAGAGGTAGGTTAAGCATGCACATAAGAAAAATAGATAACCGTATCAGCTCTGCTTCTTCCATAGTGTACACAGCATTACGTGTGTGTGTGTGTGTGTGTGTGTGTGTGTGTGTGTGGACCTGGATCGTGAGTAGGAGCGAGAGCGGCTGCGGGACTGGGAGCGGGATGAGCGAGACTGGGACCTGGAGGACTTTGAGGAGCGAGAGCTTGAGCGAGATGAAGATCTCCCTCTGCTGCGAGACTGACTGCTGGAGCGACTGCCTCCACGACCACTGGAAGGAGGTGAGCGACAGAGGGTGGGGAAAAGAGAGGATCAAATCGTTAAAGTCCAAACAAGAGAAACGGTAAATGGACCTGTACTTCTATAGCGCTTTTCTAGTGTCTTTTCTAACACTTCATGACATCATTCATACACTGATGGGAGGGGCTAAGATGCCACCTGCCCATCAGGAGTAGATAACATTCACACACTGTAGGCACAGCTACAGGAGACATTTGGGGTTAAGTGTCTTGCCCAAGGACACATCGACATGGGCTAGCAGAGCCGGGGATCGAACCGCCGATCCTCTGATTGAAGGACGACCCTGCTCACCACTGAGCCAGAGTTGCCCAGAAAAAGAATGAAGAGGAAGAGGAAGCTCACCTGTTGCGTTTCTCCTGTCCCTTTTTTCTCCTGGCTCTCATTTTGGCCCTGAAGAACTCGTACAGGCCGTTCTGCTCCCAGCCTTCACTGGTGGAGGAACAAACCACAGCCAGCTGTAGACTATGAACTACAGAAATTTCTAACAGACGATAGCAGCACTACACAGATGCTGCATGAGGGAACCGCTGCCTCTGCACAACTACTGAAAATAATCTGGTGGTTTCATGGTGCGCTGTTGCTAACAACTGATGTATTGTGAGCATTTTCACAGATACTTTAGAATTAAATCCTAAAATACAAACGCATAGCTGAGAAAATGCAGAATTCCGATTGGGCATAACTAATACAAGCACTGGAACTACAGACTGAAAAACTTTAGATCTGGTTCAATGTTGATCAAATCTGTCACTAACAAACCAATGAGCTGAAACTGTTTTGTTTCATGGGTCAGCTCTTTCAGAGACAGAACATCAGGAAAGCACTAAATCCTGCGTCAACCTTGACTCTGCAGGGACATGCAGGTATGCTGTTCATGGACTTGTGCTTGGAGTTCAACACCATCATCCCAGACATCCTCCACTCCAAACTCATTGTCCCGGCCTCCACTTGTCACTGGATCACAAAGTTCCTCAAAGACTTTAGGCAGTAGGTGAGGCTGGGGAAAATCACATCCAGCATCCGGACCATTAGCACTGGCACCCCCAGGGATGTGTGCTTGTTCTTCTCCCTTTACACCAACAACTGCATCCCAGAGACCCCTATGTTAAACTTCTGAAATTTGCAGGCTACACAACAGCTTGTCCTCTGGTGTGGTCAGAACAACCTGGAGCTGAATGTCTTAATCTTAAAACTGTGGAGATGACAGTGGTCTTAAGGAGGAGCCCCCATACACTCCCCCCATCACCACCCTGAAAAACTCTGGATCTGCTTTGGAAGGTCTCCCAGGATCTCTAGTGGACTTTTGACAGACACCATCAGGAAAAAGGTCTAATCCAGTTGTACACTGCAATAATCCATTCTGTTCTCTGCATATCCATGACTGTGTGGTCAGGACTGCAGAGTAAATCACTGACGCCAGCCTGCCCACCATCTGGGACTTGTACACCTCCACAGTCAGGAAACGGGCTGCTGACATCCCTGCAGACTAGGGGTGTTACGATACTCCAAATCCATGATTCGACCTTTGATTTTACGGTCACGATTCAATTCGTTTTAAAATGTTTGACATTATCGTGGTGACGTCACCCATGGGTTTGTGAAGGGGCACAAAAGGGGGTCGGCTACGGCCGTCGCCAACTTGGCAGTGCATAACTCACGGCTAATCCAAAATTGGGCAAAGAGGTGGAGCATGGATGGAGCTGGGGTGAGCCAAATGGCATGTTTGCTGACACGCCCAACTTGCTCGAAGCTACCAGGGTAGCTAAGGCTAACCTTGTGGTCTTGTTGCAACTGGTTGGTGGTTTTGAATAATACAATACTACCTTCAGAACGTAACTCACTGAAAAATTGGAGCACGACGACTTCATTTAATCAATACTTTTTTTTGTCACATGACTTGTACAGGTAAAGTTACAACTACAGTGACATGCAATCCTGTCAGCCCTTTCAATTTGTGCATTTGTGTTAACGTTATTCACCATAAAGCACTAGCCTCCTCCCTTTTTGTCCTTTGTTCTGTCGGATCAGTATATCAGGAAATAATGTATGGACATTACAGTTCCAGGTATTTCGTTGAAAGCTGATGCCGGCGGCAAGAATGTCCTCCAGCTGCAGCCCATCAATGCTTGCAAACTGGCCAGCAGGAGGTCCGGAGTACAATAACCGCGCAGCAAGCCTTATTATTTGTCTGATATTTGCATAAAAAATACTTTTGAAAAGGCACCAACACCACAAACACAGCCAAGAGGTTAAATTCAGTGACTTGATTTACCCGTGGTGACACCTAGCAGGTGTTCTAAGCACCGAAAGTTGTCGCTTTGTCATCTCCGACTTAAGCAGTGGCCGAGGTGTGTCTCGAAAAGTGCAGCTGGAAGTCCCGCTAAGCTACGCGGTTTCGTCTTTCAAGTTCTGTTATATAATACGGAGAGAATTGTCGATCCTGCTTTTTACTTTTTGTGGCTTTTGACTTTGATCGAAATTGAAAGCTTACTTCGATGAATCTTCTATTTATAATTGAAATCGTCAAACCTCTACTGCAGACTGTTCGCACCCTGATCATCATTACTCGGAAGGGATTGGGATTCCGAGGTGGGTAGTATGCCCTTCACCGGGGAGAGAAGATTGTTCCGTTGTTTTAATGCCGTATATTGATTTTCATGCCTCTAAAGATCCCCTGCAGTCAGATCTCCAGCGTAAGGTGGAGATCTCGATGCCCGGCAGCAGAGCTCTCCCTCCAGCTAGGAGCCGAGTTTCACCTCGCTGCTCAGCCGGTCTGTGCTGGGAACCGACGCCACGCTGCTGGAGGCCAAGGCCATATAGCTAAGCTCGCTGGAGGGAAGAGAGGCACGGAGGAACCAGAACCAGGACTGCACGGGTCAAACTGTCGCCTGCTGCAGTAAAATCCAACTGGAATCTCGTGTTCGGGAAACACACAAGTTCCTTGTTGTAAATTAAGGATAATAAATGATAACCTGAACCTTAAACTTGATTCACGACTTCCCTACATGACAAGAACCTTAATCTAAAGCAAATTACACACTGCATTCAAACTTCCCACAGAACTGCAAACTTCCTAAGAGTGTAGAAATACAAGATGACTCACATAATAATTCTGTGTAAGTACATCAAGATAGATGCAGAAAATATGAATTCCTTGTATGGGCACACATGCTTGGCAAATTAAAATGATTCTGACTCATTTTTTCTTCTCCTTGCTCTTTTTCTTATTTGCAATATAACAATCATTCTGGTAATGTTAGCAGGCTTCACATTTTTAACTTGCCACCCCGGCCTATGGAGGATTATATCAGCTGTAGATAACGAACATTCATTGCTAAAGATACTTTATAAATGTCCAAAATGTAAGTCAGTCATTATCTGGTTAACATGGTCTCTGCAAGCCAGTTTCTGTAATCAGCAAAGATTTAGATTCAATAAGCAGATTTGAGAGTGGATTCAAATTGAATCCATGTGCTATCAAACCCCAACACTACAAATTACTCATTATTTCTCTTTTGCTTTACTTGAAAAGGGAACTTTTTATACTTCTTTGCACTGTGAGACAGTTACAGCTAGCAATCAAGTCAAACTCATGTGAACAAACAAACAGTGTTCTGTAAATACTAGTGTTTTCAGAGTGAAACTAAAGAATAATGGTTGCATCTCTTCTTCATCCCTTTATTTCAATGAGCCAACAACAGCCAGTTAAAGGGGTGGACCAATTGGTAAATTCTAATGTATTCCCAATGTTACAATTTGAATTTCCGTCCGATTTGTCTTGCAGACAGAGTTTACGTGTGTGTGTACCTGTTCCTAGGCCGATCATGGGATGGAGGGCTGTAGAAAGCTTCCACAGCAGCTAGCAGTCGATCACTAGGTGGCATGGGGGGGGGCAGCCGGATGTCTTTAGGGTCCAGAGGTTTATAATCACAGTCCTCAAGCTGAGCAATAGACATCACAAGAAGGATCAAGCAGGGTAATGACTGTTGTGGGTAAATGAGTCAATTCTAAAACTGTACTGTGAGTGGATTAGTCTTTTCTATTTTAAAAATAGAAAAAAAAAAGATTTGGATTGGCCTTTTCCATTATTAGAATCCATTTAGCTATTCCGACTAGTCTGTAATTTACTTCCACTGTCCTGTCTTGGACCTTGACCGTTCTGCTTCATCAGACTTTACCAGTTATTTTCTCCTCTATTCAATCATGATGGCTTTCTTCTAGCAATGAAGTAAATCTGTCACCTGAGAAGTTATACCAGCAGGTCCCCAAAAAGGCGCAAGGTAATGTTTCTGTATTTATTGTAGTTAACAATAATGTTATTGTCAGCGTTATGAACAAAGCTTCAAACTATAAGGTACATCATATTTTATTTTGATTACCGTCAGCTGAGCACGTTGTCTTGTACGTCTCGGAAGCGTGTTCTGATTCTCTCCCTTCTGTAAACCTACAGACTGTCTGTCTGAATGAACACCTTTGCTATTGTGATTGCAGATTTGATTACTGTTCTGACGTGAAAAAGACTCATCAAAACATTGCTTCTGCATTACATTTTACCCCCGACATGTACAACATCATGCCGAGGGGGGCGCGCCCCACACTTTTGAGAACTACTGCTCTAATCAGAAGATGGTGACATACTTTGACTAGCGGAGCCATGAGACCAGCTGGCAGGTCAAAGTAGGGTACGTTAGGCACCAGACTGGGGTCATCTTGCACTGGCTGCTGACGATGGCGCATGTGGGGTGAATGGCCATTGAAGCCGTGTGGGGGTGGGCCAAAATCCTGGTGCTGGCTTCCACCCCAGGGAGGATGATCGGCCCCCATACCTGGGGGAGGGAGCCTCTGACTGGGATGGTGATGGGGAGGACCTGGCATGTCTGGCAAACGGAGGTGTATATTGTTAAAATACATGAGATAAATAAATAAATACAATAACAGGTGCAAAAATAGGTAGCTGTCAATCACTTCCTGCCTCTTCCCTCACCTGCAGGATAATCTCCCTGAGCATAGTCAAAGCGGTGTGGGGTGTACGGTGGCCTGTCATAGTGGTGTCTGGGAGGAAAGTCGTCCTGCATAAAGCGTGGCGGAAAGCGTCCGAAACTATGTGGTGGTGGAGGCTGGTTGAAAGGAGGTGGCTGCTGGTGAGGAGGGAAGGGCCCTCTGAAATGGGGAGGTCTCTGTAGAAATGCAAGTTGGACACACAGGATACTTGTTACACACAGGTTACATTCATGTAAATGACCAGCAAAATCTTTGACTCAACAGAAAAGTTCCACATGGATAGACTCTAATTACAAATTGCAAATGTAGAGTATCAATGCAATACAATAAAAATTAAATCAAATAAAAAATAAATCAAAAGCAAAGCCAGTCAAATGACAATGATCATCTACCACATGCCTGCATGCGTGGAGGAAATGGGGGCTCCCTCTGGCCCCATGGAGGCTGGTCAGGCTGGTTCCCCCATGGCGGCTGCTGGTCATATGAGTTCCAAGATGGAGGGCCTTGGTCCGACCCACCAGGACCGCTCCAGGGGCCTCCTTCTCTGGGTGGACCTCCACTCCAATTTCCTGGGTCCCTCTGCTCATTCCACATCCCCTCATGACTGTTCCAAGGAGGGCAGGGAGGCGGAGGCTGGTTTGGATCAAAAGGAGGCTAGGGAAGGACAAGTATGAGAAAGGGCCTGAACATCGTCTGCTGCCTGAGGTCACACATACACCGCTCAAACCGAAAGCAAGGAATTCTGAAGGCAAGCACCATCACAAGAGGGTGGGACCCAGGCGCAGCCGGTGGGTGGGACATGCCATGAATACAAATGGCGGGGATAGAACCACTGCTGGGGCCTGGACCCACCACTGAGGCAACATCTGCTGCACACAAAGAGGACAGGGCTGCCTCCTAAGCATTGATGATTTGAATCCTCAGTCGAGAAGCTCCCCCTGCCGACTTGCATTTTGTCTGTCGAATCACTGTTCTTTTAGTTTAGCTGCATCACTGTACAGAGAGGAACTCAGGATAACAGCAAGGCAGGCTATAAACTCTTACTAATCGAGTCTGACCTTACTATAGAACTGTGAGAGAAACCCAGGTGGAAATGCGGGAAAGCACGAGCCATTCCCTTTAGCTGCTCTGCTGCTCTCAGCGCCACTGAATGTTGTCAATAACCAAGGATATAGCACATTAGACATCACATCGCACACATTGTTTGACTGGCTGGGGAGCTGGCTGATTTGAAACATCTAGGTAGGAGTGTTTCATTCTTTGCCTCCAGCATAAAAGTTGGACATAATTTTCCATTTTCAAAAGCCACTGCACAAATATGCACCTGCAGGCTTTTGGCACTTGTGCAAGGTGGAACATGAAACTGTGTGAGTGTTGAGACACTCCAAGGCTTCGCCATGATCTACTGTGGGTTGCATTGTATCTCATTTCTATTTTTCTTTGAACACAAGCCTCTGCCAACTAAATAAATGTGGGTGATGGATAGCGAGGATGAGCCACTGCCTTCCTGTCCGTTCTGTAAAGCTACATCTGTCTGAATGTTCACCATTGCTATTGGGAGTGTTCTGTCGGGGAAAAAGATAACACACACACACACACACACACACACACACACACACACACACACACACACACACACACACACACACTCTTTACCGGCTGGTTGGGGTTCCAGGGGCCCAAGTGTTGGGTGTCATACCACGCAGGCTTGTTAGAGGTGATATCTGAAGGCCCACTAGGGTTGCTGGGGTCCTGTGGCCTGGACGAAGCCCCTTCAAACTCCCCTGGAGGAAGTACCGACATGGTAGGCTTCACGTCCCCTGCACACACACACCAACACATTACAGCACAAACATACATGTACCTGCCCATTGTAGAGCTGATCACAAACCAGCAAAACCTTTTAACAAGAAAAAAATAAATATTTCCATAAAACTGTTGAGTAAGAATTAACTTATTTTGTATTTAGATAAAATGGTGACATTAACATTTTGGTTTTGCTGTAATGGTAACAATAAATCTGGCCTCATGTATCAGGGTGTGCATCAAATGTATTTAAGTGTGTGTGTGTGTGTGTGTGTGTGTGTGTGTGTGTGTGTGTGTGTGTGTGTGTGTGTGTGTGTGCGTGCGTGCATGTGTGCGTGTTCTCTCACCAGCTTTTGTGTTCATAGGCGGGGCCTTTTCAGACTCAGCCAGGGGAGCTAGCTGTGCTACAGGGGCAGGCTGCGGCTGCTGCTTCAGGCTTGTAACAAACTCTTCGTGCTGGGTATTCAAAGCCTGGATCTGCTGCTGGAAGGCCAGCTGGATTGGTTGCACCACCGCAGCATATTCTGTTATCAGAGAAGCCTGAGAGAGAGGGCAAAATATTAAGATTATCTAAGATTGATCCAGGATTATCAGTGTGGTGTATCACCAGGTGCATGTTTAAATGGGCGTGACATGCACATTTTTTAAATTGCCACCGGAATTGGTGCGAATCAGGCACAGCTTGCACGATATGGAAAAGAGACTGATCTGATATATGATATGTATAATAGAATCAGCAGGTGGAGTTAGGGCAAGATTTGTTAATGACCAATAAGATGAGCTCCTCTCTGCCCCTTTAAAAGGACCAGCAGATGAAACAGAAGTAGAGAGGCTGAGGTCCCTCTAAGAAGAATTCTCCATGAAACATGAAACTACAAAATAAATAAAACATAACATAAATACAAAATACTCTACAAACACACAATAGTATTACTGTGCCAAACAATGTTCCACTGTAATTCAATCAATGCACAAAAAACACAATATATATATATATACACACACACACACACACACACACACACACACATATATATATATATATACACACACACATACACATACATACATAGCTGGGGAATTGTATTGTTCATGGCGCCTCAGGAAAATTAAACAGGCGTTTTCCCAAGTTTTCCCAAGTAGCGCCTTAAGCTTGATTCTACTCACTTGGAACTGGCCGAGGCCCAGGGCTGGATTCTGGAGCTGCTGAATGGTCTCCTCATCAAAGTACCCATTCTTCTCCCACAGCTGCAACAACTGGTAAGGAAGTGGGTGGGTATAATCAGAGAAAGCCAACTGTATAGTGTCATAACCATTTAACTAAAAAGAGTTTTCAATATGTGAAAGCCTGACACTGGCCTATTAAAAACAAGACACACTCCAGTCAATTCAACTGACATGATGGTACTTATTTCATTATACTATTAATACATAGTGTAATACTATATTTTCAAATAAGACTACCACATCAACTGATCTGACTGTTATTTTATAATGTTATATTATCATTATTCTGGGATAAAGGGGAGAGTAGTGTCCCATGATGTTAATGTTACTACTTAGACTAGTAGTACTGTCATCTGAGAAGAGGTAAAAGATGTTGAAAGTGTGTTTACCCGAGTTATCTTCTGCTGCTTCTCTTCCTCTACAGCCAGAAAGCTGGTGCAGTAGATGGGAACCACAACTTTCTGCAGTGCTGCCAACAAATCCTTCTGCTGCTTCCGCTGGCTGGAAAGACACATTTAAACACGTTACAAAGAGGAATATACTGAAAGCTTTTCAACGATTTTCTTCTCACGGAATCTGTTTTTAATGCCCAAATAAGCCTCTTTATACAAGATGTGTTTTATTGGCTATCATCATTATTGGTTAGAGATGCACCGATCGATCGGCTGCTGGACAGTTTCCAGCTGCTCAGCCATGACCGGTGGCCGACCTGTCACATTGAAGTCTGTGTGACACGTAACAGTTCAAGTCGGCATAAAGTAGCACAGACCCTAATGTCACAACCGTGCTGTCAATAGTTCTTATCAGTTTCCCAGAGCTGCTCCCTCAAAATGTCAGTCCAAAACTTAGTTATTCAGTTTACAATTATATAAAAAGGGAAAAGAAGTAAATCTGCAAATTTGCTTCAAATATGACTTTAAAAATGAATTGATTATTAAAACTTGTAGTTTGTTTTTCCCGATTGACTCCTCGATGATTGACTGCTTGCATGTTCAATTTTATAAATGCTTATGTTAAGATTCCAGCAGTGTCCTTGTATGTTATGTCCATTGAATTTACACATTCTATTTTATGAAATCAAATAAAAAAAGTGAATTAATCAGCAATGGGTACCCAATACCCAAAACATATGCTTGTTCATGTTTGATACACACAGTAAGTGGTCTTAATACTTGTATCATCATGATTATGTTAATGAAAGTCTTATCGGGGCTATGCAACACTCTCTAGAAGTGTAGGAGTATAAAGTAAGGGACATATTGATGAATGTATTTTGGTTTGTGTACCAGTGATGGAGAACGTCATTGGTTAAATAGATGAGATGTAGGCGGAGCTCAAAATGTGCTCCATCATCTGTGATGCGGTTGCGAAGATGTGATGTCATCAGTTCACAGTGCTGTGGAGTCTTGGCGTTGTTGAACATCCAGTTCTTACCAGCCTGACAGGAAGACAAACACATGAGTGAGATATCAAAATTATTGTTAACATTTATTTGAACATAAGCGTCCCTAAAGGAATCTCTGTTATGGCAGGCTTACAGAGATGGCGTCTTTGGTGCAGGTGTCTATAATGGGCTGCAGCAGGTTGTCAAACTCTGTGATGTCCAACTGGGTTTCTAGCAGCATTTTTTGGGTCTGCTGCTCCGTAGCCAGAGCGATGGCTGCAGTCACTTGTTCCTTTATTGAGAGGGACAGGGGGAAAAGAGTCAGAAAATTCTATCAACCATTCTTCTTCAGCCTGCCACTGCATTTCGTGAAGTGGAACAGGAGCTAACAGGTAGGATACCAACTAGTAAAAGATGCCAAACCAAAGTTGGTTCTTGTCAGAGAAGACCAGCAGCTGTGGCTCAGGAGGAAGAACCAGGTCCAGGACAAGGCTGTCAAGTTTCCTGAGCTAAACACTGAACCCCGAGTTGCATCTAATGGGCAGGCCAGCACATTGTGTGAGTGAGTGAGTGAGTGAGTGAGTGAGCAAATGGGTGAATGAAAGGCCAATTGTAAAGCACTTTGTTAGGCCCAACGAAAGGGAGGGGGGATGGGGGGGGTGTTAGACAGACTCAGAAGATAAGGGGCCGAGAAGAGAGCCCAGTGAAGGCAGAAGACGACAAGGTCACGATAAGTTAGCGCCATAGGCTCAGCTGTTGTGGATATTATGGCTAGTAGCAGGGGAATATTATGGCACGGGAAAATAAACATGAGGCAGACAGTGAAATAATCAGTTTCGGTATTAATATGGCGTGCGTGAGACATTAGGTCACCTGATACGAGGTCAAAATGGCCGCAGGGAGCAGGGTTAAGGGGTGGGACCGGGGGCTGAACCACACAGAATGTGTCATTATAAAAACTATGTCAATCTGAATGTTCGTGGGTTGTACTTCCGGACAGCAACTCGAGTTATTTGTAATCTGTGCATTGCAAATAAATCTACGTGAATTGAACTTTGATCCAATCTCTCTGGTATTCTGTGGGCGGTCAATTACTGAGGTCCGTAAGTGAGTTCCTGTGGCGCCTCACTAGCAGTCAGATAGGAAATTAGCCATCATCGAGCAGAATACGCACCAAACGGAAGAAATTCAGCCACAACACTACATATTAGTGCTTGTTGAACAGATGTATTGATAAAGTACTGGCTTTTTACTCGCAAATGTTTTATTGCAGTATTAGTAACGAGTATTGGTCACCTCGAGTGTCCTCACTTCACCTGGTTGACTTCTCCCCCGTAGCCTCTAATCACGTGTGTGTGTGTGTGTGTGTGTGTGTGTGTGTGTGTGTGTGTGTGTGTGTGTGTGAGTGTGTGTGAGTGTGTGTGAGTGTGTTAGCCTGACAGAGAGAGCCGAGGAGATGTGCGCTGCAGCGCGATAATAAATGACACTAATACATTAAAAAGTACGGGGAAAGAAAACCCCACCAGTAACTTCGGGGCTTATCAATACTCTGATCTTTAATAATTGAGCACCAGGACTCCTTTAATACTGAGTTTTGGTACCCATCCCTATCTTCAGGTAGCGTAAAATCGTGAAAGTCTCTCCAGAACCAGAGTTGAGTTTGTCCGTTCTGGGATGCTGTAGAAACAGACAACCCACATGTAGATGTAGATATAAATGGTTGTTCTAAGCTAACGAAAACACAACAATTCTTAGTTTCAGTTGAGTATACACGTATTAAAACAGTTATGGATATTATAATCCATTTCTGTCCATTAATCCCCCTAAATGTTACACACTGTTCCTTTAACACCTTGTTCCCTTTTAGCTGTCGTCACATACTGTACCAGTACATCTTCAGCGAAAAAAAATGTATTGTGAAGAATTGCGCTGTATGTTGCAGGTTGTATGCTACTGTAATACCAAAATTACCTCACCAAAATAATTTATCTTGCCACTGCAAAAATCATTTAGTGGGCTTCTGGTTACTAGCACTTCCTGAAAAGAGCATTGCTCTTGAGTGAAAAAAAAAAAAAAAAGGAAACGGCAGATTGTACATTGTGCCAGATTTATTCATTTCTTTCTTGCTCTATACCTGTCTGAGTGTGTGCAGATGCTGCTCTTGCTGCTGCAGGTTCCATTGGCTCTGCTGGATGAGCTCATCCAGAGACGGCGCTGCAGGCGGAGGAATCGGGGGAGGCGCAATCATAGGCATCGATGGAGGGGGGATGTCAACCAGGTCTTTGGTGCCTGGGTTGTACATTTCTGCAAAAGAAAGCAGCAGGAAACAGGAAAATTTGAAGTCTGGAAGTTTGGTAAAGCTCTGATTTTGGTGCTGAGGCTGGGAGGGTTGATGCTGTGTCACGGCTAATATGATGCAGATGCCCAAGAGGAGGACGCAGTCCATAAATCATATACATTTACACAAAAGTATATAAATCAGTGACCTCTAAAAGGTCAAAGAAGATGTATCGGCTTACATAGGGCAAGCTGATGAAACATTTCGAGTACGAGCAGAAGAGTGAACATAATTTAAATGACATGCTATCAGCATTAACATTGTCGCTGTAGCCATCCCTTGACCCCTGGACCTCTGCAGAAACAACTGCTGAGGGAAATCTGTTAGAATCACCAACGATAATAAAAGATCAGAGGCACCAAGGTTTGCAAACATAGAACAGATATCAGGTTACACAACTACTGCAATGAGATGACATCACATTCCCACAATGTGGAAATATTTTGAAACCAATACAACTATTTGATGTTAGACAGAATCCCTGGCCTAAAAATCAAGATTAAAGTTAAAAATGCTTTATCATTGAATATATATTCTTGCTTATAATTCTAACTAGGGATGTCCTGAGCCAATAAAAAGTAGACTGCGTTAAGGGTCATTTATCATATCAGTCATGTAAAAACTGTCAGTTTATAAGGATTTGTTTAATGTCATTCATTAAGGGTATTCAAGCTGTCAAAATGCCCCACTGCCCTGTTACACACCATATACAGTATGGTAAGGGGCCAGACTTCACAGTGAGCTTAACATACGATATATTCTGACCGTACTCAATATTTTATAATCTCATTAAATCCATTATTTCCACGTCATCAGTATTGTATTTATCCCTTGTGATTTGGTCCAGATTTATGGTTACTGTAACATTCTCTTTTAGCTACTCAATGGTGAAGAGGGGTTTATGAACTTTATCTGGACAGTTTTATCAAGAACTGAGATAATTATTCAGATACTAGAGAACACAAAAAGCATGCAGCTCTTGCACTACAGATACTGAATCATAAGAAATAGCATTTTAGAGACAAACAGATTGAACAAGACATGTCACCAGAGCCCTGAACAATGAAGCCAGTTCAACATCCCCAAGATAGCCTTTGGTTAACTGGTTTAACTAACGCTAACAACCCCCATCCCACTAAACGCTCTTACGATGGTGGCCATCTACTCGGCATATCGACCCAGGGTTTCTCAATCTGGCTGTGAGCGTGTTCACATAAAGGGGCGGAGATTGCAGCATCTGACAATCACAAACATGGACATGTATGCTGTCAGCAGAGCAATCTATTATAGGCCTCTGCGCCCTGGATTTGGTGTTAGCAAGGTCAGTGGGCAACTGTGGCTTAGTGGTGAGCAGGGTCGTCCTTCAATCAGAGGATCGGCGGTTCGATCCCCGACTCCGCTAACCCAATGTCGTAGCTGTGCCTACGGTGTGTGAATGGTAGCTACTCCTGATGGGAGGAGCTAAGGTGCCACCTGCCCATCAGTGTATGAATTAGTGAATGATGTAGTATTAAAGCACTTTCAGTGGTTGGAAGACTAGAAAAGCACTGTACAAATACAGGTCTGTTTAACATTTCTGGGTTTTCAGTCCTTTGACGGAGGTTCAATTCTTACCAGGACAGATCGCCATGGTTACTTATGCTGAACACCTAACCTGTCCTGGAACGTTGACATTTGAGGTAAGAGATCAATTCTTATAAAAGCGCCGCCTACTGACTAATCAAAATTCGGTTTACGGATCGTTAGATAATATTACACGAATACAAAGTAAAAGTCAGAATCCAGACTACAAGCAACACAGTTTAAACAGACATGCAGAAAAGACAGATGGCAAAAAATCAGATTGTGTGAATGTTTAAATTAACAGATTTATAACATCACCACTTCATCTATAGTCCGATAGATCTGACTATAATTAGTTAATGTTTTGCAAATCTATTCTATCGGCGGGTGACGATATTTTGGCCTTATGCTTTCAGCTGCAACCCCGGAGGCGTAAAACGGACTTGGGAGCAAATAGAATAAAAATTACCAGATATCCTCTTATCATATAATATATTTACTGTGTGTTAGCTTCTTGAGCCGTATGTTGCAATGTGACATGTCGGAGTCGTGTCTTACAGTCTCACACTGAATGCAGAGTTACTTTGCTCCAGTTTTCCCGCTTTGAATTATGTTTTTATAATTTTTTATTTGCCCCCAAGTCCGTTCCACACCGGTTGCAGCTGAAAGAATAAAAACACATCTAAGCAGCACATTCATTTAATAGAATACACACATGTAATTATTAGATGATGCAGTGAGATTATAGATCTGTTAATTTACACATCCACGACTTCATACCAGCTGTCCTTCCTGCAATTGCAGCTTCGTGGGACCGCTTAGCACGGTTATTAGGGTTAGTTAAACTAGACCCGACAGCCTCAAAATGGAGGATTAAGCACAATTTGATCAGCACCATCAACAAGATATAGATTTATCTTCAGTCTACTTCAAAACAATTGAGCACATCCTCAAAAAGAAAAACATACTAACAAGAAAAATGTAACTGAAAATAAACTTTCCAACTGGAATTTGAATTTGTCTGACAAATCTGGTTCCCAATAAATACCTTCAGATTTATACTCCTCCCCATCGTGGGTAGAAGGATCTAAGTGAAGAAAAGCAAATGGTAATACAGTAATGCATTTCAGTGGTATTACATGACTGACAGAAGAACTCCATGCAACCCTGCACAACACTGTGCTATTATCTAATTATCACACAGTGACTAAAATATACCGTCAGTGCAGTAAGAAGCTTCCACTTTCTCTACTTCAGTAACAAGTGGCATTAATAGTCTGATGAGTCAGAACTATGAGTAAGTACATAATACTACAGTTAAATAACTTTGCCGTTAATTATAGAGCAGCAGGGTGTAGCGATTGTGTGGTAAACTTAAATTTCATAGTTTTATAGTTTTTAAGTATAGAATACAGTACAGAACATTGCATATTTGGATTCAGCCACTAAAAGCCATGAGAAATATGTATTAAATAATCTAGTTGACAATGTTGTTTTGGTTACTTGACTCAGATGTTTCAGGTCGGCATAAACAGAACGTGTGCCGCATTCTGTGAGCTGAATTACTGTGGATTGGAAAATATTGCCACATTGCTCAAACAAGCACTGTGTTGGGCAGGTTTAGGAGCACATCAAGCATTTAGCATCAGTGAGCATTACAAAGAGCAATCCCAAGAAGTGCATTGCAAATAAGAGGCACAGATAAAAACATATTAAAGTTGCATATCCAGCCCAACTCTGGTTCCAAATAAAAAGCAAATTCAAAGATCTATTTAGTTTAGAACTGGTGAGCTCCACATGGCTTAGTTGTGAAAATATGGCCCAGAAGATGAAGGCAGCTTGTAGTTTTACTGCTACTCCACTGTAAAACATTAAGAGCTATTCCTGCTAGAAGTAAGCTTGATGAAATAGGAGGTACAGTATGTGCATGATAGGCTTTGTATGCCTATAAAACCAAATACCCATTAGGAATATAATGTTGAAGAGTTCAATCAGCAGTTTACCTTATTTGAAAAAGATGTTCTAATTGGATTATGTCCCCTAAATGCAAGTTGCTGCGTGTTAATTTCATAACATGAATAACAGGTTTATCACTTATTGGCTGATATGACTGTATAAAAGGGTCGGTAGTTTGATCCTTGGCCCCTGCAATCTACAAGTCAAGTGACCTTGAGCTCAAATAGCTCCAGATGACTGTGCCATGCGTGCGAGTGTGTGCATGTGACTGGTTATTGCTCGTGATGGGCAGGTTGCCCTCTTGAATGGTAGCCGCCGCCACCAGTGTATGAATGTGTTTGTGAATGAGTGAAGGCTGGCTTGCGTTGTAAAGAGCTTTGAGTCATTGCTAGGACGACTATAGCACTATAAAAAATGCAGTCCATTTGCCATTTCAATTAATTTCCGTATTTTGATTATTTTCCTGAAGGACTCTATAGCATTGGGGAAGACTGAAAGTCTTGAACACCAAACATTCCAACGTCACAAAAATATCTATCTGCAAATTCTGGTTTTATGGTGGACTGTCCTTTTAACTACATACGCTGCTGGTGCTCCATAGTAAGCTTGCACTTGTAGTAGCTGAAGTATTCTCCCCCAAAGAGGAAGGAGAACTTAGGGTTGTCCTTCTGTTTCTCCATTGTCATCTTTTCAAACTCTGGCCCGTTCCGAGCGACAAACTGGGCCAGCTTGTCAATGACATTCCTCAGTTCTTGATCTGCACCAGAAAAAAAGAAGAGGGAACAAATACAGTCAGAGCTGATGCAGCTGGTGATCTGTCTTAAAGTGGTGACAAACAAACAAACCAAAAAAGACAGCAAGAAATGACCATGACTCCTGTTTTTCTGACAACATTCACCCGTTTCGTACCAATCTGAATGAAAGAAGAATCCCATCTACTGCAAGAATAAAAAGTACTGTTTCCTATTCAGGAGTTTTCTGACGTGGAATATCTCCTCGCTCGTTTTATACACCAGCTGAATATTTACATTTTGTACTACCTGGTCATTTGCAAGTGCCTTCATCATTTCAAGTGTTGATTGTAAAAAGAAATGTTATTTCTTTTTACACATATATATATATATGTGTGTGTGTGTGTGTGTGTGTGTGTGTGTGTGTGTGTATGTATGTATGTATATGTATGTGTATATATATATATATATGTGTGTATATGTATATGTGTGTATATATATATATGTGTGTATATGTATATGTGTGTATATATA
>JACSYO010000642.1:130000-145000 GCA_016806645.1 Ophiodon elongatus | reverse complement strand
GCTGACAAACCCACAGCCCTGACGTTGCCTTATAAGAGTTGCATATGAACACATCTATCAGATATGTAGCAACATTAGCATTCCGTTGGTCTCCTCTTCCTGACCAGCTGCTGAAGCTAAGAGCAAAGCAGTTCCACTACAGGCCTTGTATGCCTTCAGGTAAGTGCTGACGTCAGCATGCTACTTGAACTAAACAAGTAAATGTTCTGTAAACAAAAGGAAGCAATAAAAGTGGCTGAAACCTTTCATAGAGCTCACGAGTAGGGTATTAGTAGTTTCATTGTTGCCGTTACAAATACTCATTCGTACTGAAGCTGTAATCTTGAGTGTGACGAGCTGCGATGAAAGTAAACTAAACTGTACAGTGTAGTTCTGTGTGGTGACCTGATTCAAGCTTAAAAACATATATTTGTGGCCTCATTTGTCATGTAATGGCTCATGTAACATGTAGCACTTGGTTGAGTTTCCCTGAATGATTGCAGCATGTGAGGAAGCGTTAACATGCTTTATGAACACTTTTTTTATTTTCTCTTCACAATTGCAGCACCGGCTAATTTAAAGGAAATTATGAAGTGTGCTCGTCCTCCACTAGCAAGCCTCTGTGCATCTCAGCTAGCCTCATTAGAAACGGGCCACGGTCCCAGGAGCTGAGTTATGAGACGCTCTGAAATGATTAGTGTTGTTCCACTTGGAGGAAGACGAGCTTTATCTGAGCACAAGTATTTTACATTGTATCCATTCAACTGGCGGTTCCTCATCGGCAGTGTGGGCTTTTGGAACATGAACCCAAACTCTGCGATTAAAAAAAATTGGCTGTTATTTTCTCACAAATATGAATTTGGATACTTGTTTTCACATCACAATTTCCCTCACTTCTTCGACCTTCTGCAGCACTATCTTCAGTAATTAACAGCACAGAGGTCTAAACAACACACTGAAATACCAAACGTCAATCTGTCAGCTGTAATTACAGGAGTCTTTGCGTCGTCACAAGGGAACTCGAGGTAGAATAAGCATTAAATTGGAGGAGAAGTGAAACTAGTCGTGAGTGGATGACAGGGTTTCGGTGTTAATTAGAATTCCTCTGTTCGGCGTGTGATGGCAGTGGGGTTCTGTGGTTGACTATCGGCGCTATTTCCAGGTTTGAACAAGTATGATGAGATGTGGTTGTCCTCGTACGGGTTAGCAAAGAAGTCTAATGGGACATAAACTACAAGTACGTCTTTTTATTAGACAGGACGCAGTAAAGAGAGACAGAACATGCATGTGGAGAAGCCACGGACTTGATTAAAAACCTGTTGTTGGTACATGATTTGTTCTTATTGTCACTGAGCCACCGAGACATCTATGCATTGAAACCACAACATAATAACCACTTTTATTAATCTGTGTTGTGCTGATTAAAATGTTTCACATGCATAAAATATTCAATATTACTTTCTACCGAATATATTTGCTCTGTTGCTGATGGGTTTTCTCCCCACTGTGTGATGCATATCACTGTCGTCAAAAAAATAATCAAAGACACAGATTTTAAATGAAGGGTTTTTAAAGGTGCTAAATTATGTATTCAGAACATTAATATAGCAGCAAAGGACTATAGACAATGTAAAGATATAGAGGAGTGACCTGAGCGTGTGTGCGTGCCCCCCGCTCTGCACAGCCCTCATATGGTAGCGTCCAGCTGATAACGCTGTTGGGGAAGCATAGCCCTCCCCTCCGGTACCCCCTCCGGTACCCTCTCTGGTGCCCCCTCAAGGAAGCACTGTTAACGCTGTCAGCACTGTTAGCTGCTAGCCGCCAGCTCAGCGGTTGCCATCTTGAGAGCTGTGTGGAGGCAATATATATATGCTCTGAACTCTGTTACAAGAACCTTTAATTATATCGTGGCAACAGTAACTAATGGGTTAGTCTACAAAAACCTTTGCTATTGTGTCCGTCTGTTTTATTACAAGTTAAACATGAAATAGTTATCCTCTGATGTCACCCTTTGCTGGGCTATCAAGATTAAAATACGTTGAGCAAGCCTTTTCCATGGACCATGCTTTTTTCACCAAAGAGTTTTATCTATTCTGCCTTTATCAGGGTCACCAATATGTTTTAATTTAGCTCACACTGGTCTGCGTCGCGCTGTTTGCATTCTCAAAGGTAGGAGCTACTAGAGCCTTATCAAGTCTTATCACATATATTTTGCTATTGGTGTGTATGTTAGCTGAATAGTAACAAAAATATTGCATTTCAGACATAACAAACGTTTTGTCAAATTTAAATGTGTTCGTTTGGGGTATCACAAAAAACGCAACACGTAATGCTTGTGTTGATTCACCGTGTTAATGTTGACATTTCTTTCCACATTAATATAAATCTATGTTTCATGGTTCATTTCTGTTTTAAATCAGTCCTAATCTTGCGACACCATTTCTGACCTGGAGTTGACTGGTCGGACTAATCTACGCCATGAAATAAAATAATGTTACCACCCTCTAATCAGACCCCCTCCTCACCTCTCCCGAAGGTCCGTCTCCGACGCTGTCGTCTGCTCTCCTCCCGGCAAAGTACTGTCCCAGCAGCAGGGAGTGAGGTGGAGGGGGCCGCAGGGTGTAATTCTTCATTTGTGGTCTGATGAACACTAAATCCATCAATCACCATTTGCGTTCATATGTCGATTTCCACTGACCGTATAGCACAAACTTGTAAATAATGACCTCATCCATTTTTACTTTGTCCCTTTTGTCCATGGTTATTGTATTTAGTACTACACCATTGGTTCCCTTCTTTTGACCGTTCCAGAAGCAACAACTCAGACTGGCAGACTGATCTCAAACCTCAGTGCTATACAGCCCACACTCAGTTGTCACCCGTAGGCCAAGAGGAAATGACCCTTATGCCCCTGGATGTGTGGAGGTGCACCACAGGAGCAGTGACTCTAGCATGTAGCATTCACATGTCCAACCATCCAGAATTGTGCCTAGTTCACATCTGTAAACCGACATATAAAAAGATCAGACAGATCAGCAGGTCAGACGAGGCCCCGCCCTTCCTGCAAACTAAGATGTTATTAACTGATGTGAGACCAGTGAATGGGATGTATCCGAGGTGGAATCCTTCATGTGATGCTACTTCTGTACTTATTTGGTTGAAAAAAATTATATAATAAATGTAAATTTATATTTTACTTATTAATACTTCTACAGTGTCAAACTGGTTTTCTCCAGCGGGCATGGCTGTTGATGTTGGTACTGTGATTTGATATGTGCTATATCAAGGACTAAAAATAATTTGTTGGTTGACTTCAGTTCCAACAGCCTCAAAAGCCCTTTTGACCACCCTTAGTGTGCTAGTTTGAGCCACCTGGAGGCTGTAGTGCTATATTGACGCGTTCCTTTGATCCGACTCAGCTGTTGTGTGGACTTCCAGAGGACGTTTTGAAATGTAAACCCAAAGCTTAATCTTAGATTCTGCCTTTAGTATATATATATCTGTACATGAGTGGTTGTGTGTATTTCTGGATGATTCACGACCGGATTTGAAATGCAACTTCCTGACACACTATTTCGGTGAGGCAATTGATTTGACACTAGGTGAGGCTACAGGGGCGAACAGGGAGACATTAAAATCCAACAGTAGCGCCTTTATTTCAAGCAGCCCTTACATATGCCACGCTAACTCATCGCAGAACGGGAGTGCTCCCCCATTAACTATTAATCAGCCTGAGCATCCAACATGGCTACTCGCAGCACCCATCTCTATGGCCCCCAGAAGGCCCTAAATCACAGAGATTGAGGCTTGCTGTTCGTAGCTGTGTGATGACTGCAGGTCAGCACTACCAAGATGGTCATAGCTGTGATGGATGTCCAGCCTCTTTAGGCTGCTCGTCCTGTGGCTCAGATCAGGCTCTGATTTTTATCCTTACTCTTTGCACTGTATCACAGTCCATGCTTCCAGTGGGTGATGGAGTTCCTTGAATTGCATGGGAATGTGAGTATATTTATAGGGTGAAAAGGGAAGCCAACGCGTTCGTGCCAAAAACTGCAGTTCATGAAATGGTCACTTGAGGCTGGCTCCAAAGGCTCAATCCCCATAGAATAGGGGGTGAATGTTTATATAACTCACCCGTTAACGTTCTATTAGGGCTTAAAGTTATGCATAATTAGGGGCATGGCCTCTTTGAGTGACTAATTTGAATCACTGAACTGAACGGCACGGCTGTATTTGTGGTGTTGGTGCCCTTTTGAAGAATTCTTCATGCAAATATCGGATCAATAAGGCTTTCTGTGCAGATAAACCCGGGCATTCTGCTGGCCGGTGTGTGTGTGTGTGTGTGTGTGTTGGATCATGGGCTGGCACCTGATGACGTGTGTGTGCTGCCAGCATCAGTCCTCAGGAAGATGCTGAATAACGGTAATGCACAAACTGAAGGAGCTGACGGGATTGTGTTTCTCTGGAGTTGTATCATTACCTTGTACGATTTCATGTGACAAAGAAATAGTTGACGGTAGAAGTCATGTAGTCCAGTTTTTTGGTGATCGACATTCAAACGTTAACATTGTTTGTGGGCGACTGTGGCTCAGTGGTAGTTCAGGGTCGTCTTTCAATCAGAGGATCGGCGGTTGTCCATGTCGATGTGTCCTTGGGTGGGTGTGTTAGCCTTAGCTAGCTTGGTAGCTTCAAGCTAGTCGGGCGTGTTTCAGCAACTATGCTGAAACACGCCCGACTTGCTTGGATTTGCAGAAAGTAAGCCGTGTCGTCATTGCTTAGATGGTGACGGTCCACTTGAGCTTCATTTAGGTTCTTCAGAGGCCTTTGGGTGACGCCACGTTCATGTTTTATACAGCGTAAGGGTCAGGACAGGGAAAGCCAGTGTATATCATGTTTTTTGTAGTTTTAAACCAGGGAGTCGTTGAAATTCCATTATTTACACAGCCAGTGTAGTTGTAAACCATACCCAGATATTTGTATCTTAAGGTGAAAAAGAAAATAACATTAATTGGGGTTAGTGACACTGAACCCAAAGTTGCTCCACGCTTCTGTCATTTGTACATTTTTCTACAGCAGAGGTTTTTCCATTGTCTGAAATATTGTTAATTTGTAAAAACTAGAAAAGGAGAATAAAGGCTCTGTGATGGTCAGGGGACCCAAATGCATTCAGTTGTCCCTGGCCCTCACAGCTTCTTCCATCAAGCCTTGTTTATTACCCATTTGTTAAAAAGGTTCTGTATCTAAAAGTGTTTTCTGATGGGGTGCCCTTCCTTCTTATTCTTTTCTCTTTCATTAGCGTCTGCTTGGCATTTAGTGTTGTGGAAAAACAGTGTGACATTGACCGAGCAGGAGGAGGAATTCTGATGAGTTACACACAAATGCTGAGAGTAATTACTTAGATGTAACTATGGGATTGGAATTCCGTGCTCGGTGCCGTCCAGAGACACCGGTTAAAGGATTTGAGAGCAGATTATAGCCCTTGGAGGTCAGTGTTGTTACAGATGCTGGGATAAGGACAGTAGGGAGCTGGGAATTTCAATATAAATGTAAAATGTAATGTAAAAGAGCGGTTTTATTTAGAGGCACTTCAAGACCGGCACATGGAAGCCCAAACGGCAGACCGCCCCTCTCAGAATAGGATCCGGCTGCCATGGTCAGCCTGTTGCTGCTGACTTCACGGTCTCAACAGACCCTTGTGCTTGGCTTCGGTTCAAGTGCTGCTGAATGCCAACCTTAAAAACATGGCTAAAAATTATCCCATCAGAGTGTTGGATAACATTTGCCAAACTGTTGTAGCATTGTCGGAGCCCGACTGGATTTTTGTGCGATTACACTCCGTAGCCGGTTTTTTAATAGCTGGACTGATTAATTAATAGAGACCTCAACAAAACGTAAGCAAACGTAAACCACTTTGTCCTCTAATGTGTCTGTCCAGTACATGGATCTGTGGTTTTTGTGCTTGTTTACGGTTTGAAAACATTTCTTCACTGCAGCTGTAATTTGCTACAGGTCGCAAATTATTAATGTCCTCTGTATTGACTGATGTAAAAAAAATTATGCAGGCTTGACATTGCAGATGAATGTCACCTGGCTCGTTAAACAAGTTGTTAAGAAAAGCAATCTTCTGCTGGCAATGCAACGTGATGACACTAGGTTACATTTACCATAGTCATATTGTGCTCATTGTCATCTGATGGCATACTCGGGGTAGGGGGGGTAGGAGGAATCCTGGAACTAGTCAGGTGGCTCTGTAGCTTTGAAGAGATCCCAAACATTTGACTCGAACAAAGGGATGCAGTGACTGGATTGAAGCCAACGCCCACTGTGTTGCCATTTGACATGAGGATTCAAGGATAATTTACTGTAATTGGAATTTGCATCAGGATGTAAACAACAACACCAAAACCATTTTCTGGCCAATGTGGCTGACATCTTCACATCAAAGATTTTACATCAGTGCAACATTGTCCATCAGCTTTGACTGTGTTTGAGCACCAAGTAGGCAAGCTGACCTTTATGGTTTTTGGAGGATAAAGAAATTCATTTTTATGGGTTAGCACATCTTAACCTATATAAATTTGGCCTATAACTATTCACAAAAACACAATCCTTCATAAGTACGTGTGATGTAAGACATAGGATACTTTTCAAGACATGTCCCTCAAGAAGACTTTGGGGCCTCTCACATCTGTTTCTTATTGAAGACACACAGACTCTTTGGTCGACTCTGGGTGAAAGGTAGACTTGTAGAAATGATAAAACCATCAACTCATATATTTGATTGACTTGCCCTTCACACCCTGACTGCAATAGAGAAGCAAAGCCTCAACTCTGACTGAGACCAAAACAACAATGTTAGACTTGTAAGTCTTGTAGCGGCGGCTAACGTTAACGCATAGCAAATGTTAGCGTTAGCCCGCGGTCATATTACTTCTATATAAAACTAATAAATGCTGGTTAATTAAATAATGAATTGTAACGTCGACCCTTCAAGCCAAGGCTTGGATTCTTTTGGGGATCTTTACAGACTTATCTGCCCACATTTCGATTGTTTGAACAGGAAGCTGGGATAAAAATGACGTGTTTGACCACTTCATCATCGCTACATGAATGGCTCCATAACTGTCTGACTAGTTCCTCAGTCTTTACTGGGGAGATTCCTCTCACCAAATGCAAATTGCTACCATGTGAAAATGCTGAATAGATCATAACTCAAACAGCTTTTCTGTATTATATCCTTTAAAAATCATAACTTTCATATTGGCACAGAATTTCGGGACATTAAGACCATCATTTTGGGATTTCTGAAATGTTTTGGGATTCCGACTGTTGCGATCAATTGTTCTACAGACAATCATGGTCCCCATAGGAAGAATCCTAATGACTTCAATGATCCTTTGGCTTCTCATCTGAGTTTTTACTTAACCAGCTCAACATCTACAGATCAATAGTCACAACATGTGATGCCAATGAAGATAAATACCTTCAAAATGATCCCCCAAACCACAAATTTATAAATAGCCATAGACATGTGATGAAGGTGCAGCATAACTACACTCCTAACAAAATATGTAATGACGTTGTTGATCCCTTAATTTCATTTAGTGCTAATATCTGGTCAAATTGTGTTGTGACTGAGCATTTTATTTTTGTATTTATTTATTTACCAGGGACAGTGCACATTTCAGTTTCCACCTCAATGTAAATGTGCCCGAGTTAGCTAGAGAGCTGATGTTCATCTGTAGTCCCTGGGCAGGTTATTACAATTCAGTGGCTCAATTTATTATCGGTACAATTCACTATAGTACAACACTGTACGGTACAATAAATAAAATACATAAATGCATTAAGAATACATTAATTTAGCAAAATACATTTAGTTCAAAGCAATACTGTGCCTAAGTGCAACCTTTGCAGAGCCGCCAGCATGGCTGTAGACTTAGTCTTGTTCTTCAGATATATACAGCACAAATACCATTTATTATTTAGGTTCATGTTTGTCCTACTTTACAAATTCCTGAAAACGTCCCTTTCCAAAATTGTGCTGTCGTCCTCCGTGCCAAGTGGCAATTTTTCACTTTCTGGAGTTTACCTGACAACCAGTGTGGATTGTTTTCTCTTGGAAAGTTTAACTTTCTGTTGGCGTCCCAGTGTTTTTCTTTGTTAATGCACAGTCTAGATCACATTATCCACACTGACTACCCAGTTCTTCCTCTGCATCCTAACACCCTCAGAATTGCTGCTGTATGATATTACCAAGTAAACATCCACCCTACACCTGGTGTTGAGAAACAGCAAAGGGAAATGTGTTTAAGACTACATCTCCCTCCCCAGACAGTGAGAAACATAAATCACTGTCTGGACAAACCAGGAGTAGCCCGTTACGCCTTGAGTTCAGGTCCTCAGAGATGGATACCCACATGAGATGATTGTACTATTCAATAAGCGGTTGTTAAAGTTTGGCTTTAAATTGAAAACTCTAGTATTGTGACAGCAGCACTACTTTGGTGGCTTCTAGGGCTTTTGACTTTTATGAGAATGGGTTCTTTTGATGGTGATTAAAACCCATTTCTTTGATCACTCTATAATACACTGCTTACGTTGCCTCTTTGACATCACATCTGTGGAAGCATCAGTTCAGATTCCTATCCAAAAACTAAACTCAAGTCTTGTGTTTGTTGCAAAGAAGGAATAGAAATCTTGAAGTATTTTTTTATTTATTTATTTTTCATTATTCCTTTGACCAAACCATGTTTGCTGCCAAGCATGAACCTTCATTTAGCATACGTCTCCATCTGCCTCAGGCCGCAGGGTCTTCTACGTCCTATTAATTCAGGCTTCACTTGTGGGCGACAAGTAGGAACTGTCAGCTTTGGTTTGTAAATTTAGAAACGACTGACTGTCAGACACACACACACACACACACACACACACACACACACACACACGACATACATTCTCACCAAAATCCATACAGTCCCTTCTTCATCTCATGATCAGGACATTTTGCCTTTGTTTGCATTCATTCATTTTCTTCATTATTTTCTAGAAGTGTATAAATAAAAATTTACACAATAAATGCAATGATTGTATTTGACCACCATTACGTTGGAATGAGAGACCAGAAAGATAAGAGCAAATGCTCAAAGTTATCTTTTTAAACCGTATGCTTAAAGACATTTTTTTTTTTTTTTTTATGAAATATTTCTGAAATTTATTTTTTCAAATGCAATACTTCAAAATGCGGACGAAATACATGAATGGGAACACGGCTATATATTTCTTTACAAGCAAAAGGGTCGCCCCCTGCTGGCTCTTCAAAGAATGCAATTTTAAAAGCTAAATGGTAAATTAACTGTACTTGTATAGATCTTTTCTAGTCTTCTGACCACTCAAAGCTCTTTAACACTACATGACATCATTCACCCATTCATACACTGATGATGGAGCTACCATGCACGGTGCAACCTGCCCATCAGGACATAACTAACATACACACACGGTAGGAACAGCTACCGGAGACATTTGGGTTAAGTGTCTTGCCCAAGGACACACCACTGAGGGCTAGTGGAGCCAGAGATCGAACCGCCGATCCTCTGATTGAAGGACAACCCCGCTCACCACTGCGCCACAGTCGCCCCATTTTACTAATATGTATTGTATTCTCTCTATATCCCTCTCACTAATAAAAGCAGAATGTCAGAAAAATCTTTAAAAAAAGAAACCTAATTAATCAGTTGGGTCGGATAACATTGTCAGCCCAAAGCTGGCTGTTTGTGCTCTCAGATCGGGTTTGTGATCAAAGTATTTCATGCCTGATTTGGAATGAGGGCATCACAATGGTTTTTACAATTCTTTACAGGGTTTTCTTTAAGCCACCGTCCCCTGTATGTAGGGTTTTCGATCATTTCCAGTAGGCAGCCATGATTCAGGACCATGCTTCTGCTTCTCAATGACTGAGTAGGGGCCCAAATCCATGGCACAAAGTGTCTACTTGGTGATTCCCTTCACTCTTTCCTAGTTGGGTGGAAGGAGAAGTGGAATGCTTCCTTCCATACAGTAGCTTTAAGTCCGGGGGTGCCGGTCAGATCGTATCCATATTCAGCCGCCCTCACCAAAACTCTGCTAGTATTAAGCCTAGCTTAGAACATGAACAAGACGCACGTGTATTACGTCTGTTGTGTTCAGGGGCAGCGGTAAGGAACAGACAGCCCGGTGTCACAGAATGGTTACAGGCGATCATAACGTTGAGATTTGAGTTTGACATTTCCGTTTATTGAGTTTTCTGCATCAATTCATAATCGTTCAAGAGGGAATCGCGATGCATCTAAGAATGAATTCTCTGCTTCTGGTGGCTTGAAGCTTCTTAAAGGAGACTGCTGTTATATTGTAACATGGCATCTGGCCACCAGTGGCAGCACTGAGCACATGAAAAGACCTTTATTAATCCAGTCATTTTTTGTTTCTGGTCATGCACTTTACTTTTTTTTTACCTTTCCATATTCTTCACTCACTAAGGATATTGCCTACCCTTCGGCCAGTTTGTATTTTCAGAATTTTCTGAGCTGCTCTGTGACTGAAATGTTTGATTATGAAGGTCCTGGATCCATGTATGCATGTCAATGTACACTTACCAATAATCAACAGTGTAATATGGGATCTGTTTTAGAAAAGGAGGGAACCTTTTTGTTCCTCTATCCTTTGAGCGTCTAACACTTTCTATCCTTCTTGTCTCTGCAGTTCTGGATATGGCACGTCATGTGCCCTTATACCGGGCGCTGCTGGAGCTGCTTAGGGCCATTTCCACCTGCACAGCCCTGGTTCCTCTGCTGCTGCCGCTCTCTGGAGACCCAGGACAGGATGAGGAGGAGGAGGATGAAGAACACTCTGAGGGACAGACCTCTGTAGGGATGCTGCTGGCTAAGATGAAGACATGTGTGGACACATACACCAATCGCCTCAGGTGAGATGGTCCAAATCCAAATAACTTAATGGTGATTAATGGAATAACTTGTGTGTTTTCTCATTTTTGAACTTGGACTTAACTTACAGGTAGACACCTACACATACCTATAATTATCTCATATTTTGGGCTGAAACGGACTTGCGTCTGATTGAATACTTTGATCCAGACATATCACCACCGCTCCAGAAAAACGGACTCCAGTATCATTCACTGTCCTCTTGGCGTTAATGTGCACCCTGGGTGATGTGAATGCACCCGAGAGGCATCGAGGACACATTGCTATTCAGTCACTGAGCTTCTTTTGGAGGTGGTCAGAGAATGTCCACAAATGTGTTCTGTGTTTTACTATAACAGGAAACGTTTTTTAGTCTCACTGTGAGAATCCAATATCCCAAAGAAAAAAAGGTTTATATGAAAACACGGGAATGCTGAAACACACACTTGAACTCGATCTCATAACCACATGCAGAAGCTTCCATTGAGGAAGAGCCTGAGTGCAAATGGCCAATCAGGGAGGCTAATCATTGGGATTGTCTCAGCCAGTCTGGTCTTGGCCTGTCCCCTGCACTCAAGTCCAAAGAACAGAGTCAGAACCGAGCAGTACCAGGAGGGTGGGGGCCAGCTGAGGGGCAGACACTAAGTGCGTTACCATCCTCCCCAACAGAGATGGGGTGTCAAAGAAAACAAATTATTCTTATTAATAGCTTGTCCCACCTTGTGAAGATGTCTTGACAAAGAGAATCTGCCGTGTCATTTGTCATAAACAAGTGCAAATCTTTTGCCTTCTCCTGCTTCATAGATAACTTCTACAGTTAGGTCTGTGATGTTGACCCACAGGAGCAAATGTACTTATGGCAAAGCCAAAGAGGAATTGTGATTTTCAATTCAGTGGACCTGGAACCACTTTGACTCTCACCCTCGTGTCGGGAGCATTATCCCAAATGAACATGTGATGTAATCAACCAAAGAATACTACGACGTTTTTAGAAAACTTCGGGGAAATCATTAGCTTTACCTTTCCAATAACTCCCACAGAATCGGATCTCTGTTATTAAACATCACCCTATTATATTATGACTGATGGTATATTTGTGTGTGTTTCAGGTCAAAGAAAGATAAAAGCAAAGGTGTGGTGAAGCCAGATAGCTCTGATCCAGAGCCCGAGGGTTTGACTCTGCTGGTGCCTGACATCCAGAGGACCGCTGAGATAGTCTACGCTGCGACCACCAGCCTGCGGCAGGCCAACCAGGGTATGTATAAAACACACACTGTGGCAGCTGATTTCACGTTCTCTGGACGGTTTGATTTAAATCACGGCCTGAAAACACCTTGGTAGCAGCGAAACCTATTAACAGCTATACATTTGAGCTCACGGCCAACACAAACCCAGTTTCATGTAAGATGCGTTTTGTGTTTGGGATTGTAACTTATTTTTTGATCTGTATTATATGAGAATCCCATTTTTGTCTCACATCCTCATCTGGTGTCTGTTTCTTGTCCTCGAATCGCGGTATAACATATCACGTCTCTTTAGACTTCAAGTGTTTGTGTCCGGTAAGCCAGAGCACGGACCAATCAGCGTCCTGTGAGGAGCTACGGGCAGCTACAGGCGGGGTTTAGACGGTGTAAGTCAGCACGGAGAGGCGACTGTTGGTTATGAACAACAATAAAGAGGTTAGCATAGATGCTGCAATGGTATCAGTTATATCAGAAGTGGGGATATTTCTCTATTGAAAGAAGAGCAAAGAACGACACTGGAGGAGTTACTTGATGTAAAAGATGTTTTCGCTCTTCTACCGACTGGCTCCAATAAGAGTTTGATTGACAGATGCTTCATCCAATCACGTGCCGAATATTTTTTCCTTTAGCAGACCGTTTCCGATGAGGGCTTCTCAGATGGTGCTGTGTAACAAACCACCTGGCCGGTCAGGTTGCTCAGATATGAAGTTTTTACATCTGAATTCCCTGTTTTATTTCATCTTAATCAAGGATGGCCTGTTTTTGAAAGTTTGATTTGATCAAACAGTCAACAGCTACAGGTCAGACGTCCCCTCCATGTGGCCTAAAACCCCTAGTGGGCCATCTGAGGCTCTTGATGTCCATAATGGACACTCCTGAGGTCTGCTTTCTAAAAATGCTCCACAGCTGCTCCTGCTTTTGAGACGGTCTCTTCAAGCTGCGTTCCATTTAAAAGGCAAAGGACACATCTTAACTGGTTTTGTACATGCAACTTAAGAGTTAAGGTGAAAGAAACAACTTTGAGGGCCCTCATCTCCTGAATGTTTTTTTTTTTTTTTTAAGGAGACATTCACACTCTCTCATGTAAGTAAAACATGTGTTCAAATAGCAAGGGGTGTGTCAGGAAGTAATGGATTTCTGACTGGATGCCCCCACCTTAATAAAACAGCTCCATCAATAAAACAGGTGCCGCATGATGAAGCATCACACCTCCCCCATTACCTTGTTGCGACACTGTACATTATACTAATTACACCCCACCCGCCCATTTCTCCCAGCTCCCTCCAGACAACTTTTATGTTCGATCCACATAAACAGCCATCGAACCCATCAGTTATGGAGGGGATGCCATTACATGTGCTGCAAGTGTGCATGTGGGGAAACCGATAAAGATGAGTGTCATGTCACTTCACATGAAGAAATCCATATGATGAAGGCCTTCGGAGTCACACTGAGTTGTGCGGTGTGAAGCATGAGGGCCTTGACAGATCTATAATCATTTAATTAGTCCAGAGGCTTTAAGAAATATCTCTGAGAGAAGCCATGATCGGACGAGAGCTGGGCCGTATTGACTGAGTAGAGGAAGTATCGACGTTCCTCTGCTAACTGAACGAGCTTCTGAATATACTAGTTAGTGGACCTTTAGTTAGAGTATTTTCTCAAAGACGACAGAGGGCTTTTATTTTAAAACTGAAAGGTGTTAATTTAGAAATGAAAGTGCTTCATGTCTGTGACATGTTCTATAGATGGATAGATCGACATCCAAACTGTAGTAGTCTTGCTTGTAATATGTCAGCATGCTGTCAAAAGATAATTTTCACTGTTTATTTGTTACTGTGAACCGCACACAAAATACAGGCCGGGACCCGAATCTGTAGAAGAGCCGACAGTAAGCCAACCTGTTGGCATGGGCGGCGAAATAAAGAAATGGAGGTTCTGTTGCAGGCAGTGTGGCGGAATACCCATTTTATTAATGCAAATGTTAATGCATGCATGCATGCTCGTGATAAGATCATATTGGGTGGGCCGCAGCAGCCTGTATTATAGGGTCCAGGTTGTCAGTAGGTGCAGATGAGGCTGGTAGCTGCGGGGGCAGAGTTGTGTGCTTCTGCTGCCCACTGCAAATACAGAACACAGACAACCGCAGCTGTAACCGCTGTAAACACCAGCAGTCAGCTGGGCTGGTGGAGAGGTTTTAGCCAGAAGTGAGTCAGGAGGTCAAAGTTAAGTATGGGAAGTGATTTTTAAACTGACAGTTGTTTACAACGTCTAGCTTGGCTTTGAATTTGCAGATTGGCTTCTTTTTTCTGTCTGTCAGATAAATTTGGCTAATCCAAGAGTTTGTTCACAGCCTTAAAGAGACACACTGTATCTGTGTGTTTGATAAATAGCCCTGTGGCAGGCTGGTTTTGCAGGATTTTCACAGGGAATACACTCTAAAGCTGATGCTTCACTTCCACGGTTACTCTCTTCTTCACTCTTGTCTTCATGGTGTCTGTTCCCACCCAAACCCCTCCCCCTTACCAGAGAGGAAGCTGGTGGAGTCTTCAAGGAAGGTGTCCTGTCGGCCTAAGCCCCTGTCCATTCTACGCTCTCTAGAGGAAAAATACGTAGCTGCCATGAAGAAGCTGCAGTTTGGTGAGTTTACGTGTTTGCTTTGGGATGTACAGAATGTTTGTGTGCATGCATATTTACTGTAGATGTGCATTTTGTAGTTTCTTTTTTCTTAATGCTTTGCACATGCGTGATCCTAATGCTGTGTAGCATCAGTGCCTGTTGGCTTTACTTTGTGCACACGTGTCAGCAATAACTACGCC
>JACSYO010000642.1:0-125000 GCA_016806645.1 Ophiodon elongatus | reverse complement strand
CCCTTCACAGAACAAGCAGCTATTTTACTATGCTCCATCTGTGCATTAGTCCTACATGTCTGTGGTGTCTTCTAAAGGCGTACCTACTGTTTGTTCTCAAGGTTAGGTTTCCCCACAACACAGCTCATGAAGACCATGTTTATCTGCTTTTAAATCTTAAATCCTTGAGGTTTTAAGTTGACACTGCCTACTATCAGAGATATTACTAGTGATTTAGATTGTTTATATTCACATATGTACGCAGGTCCTTCTAACTGCTTTAAGTGCTTGTGTTTCTTTGATTAATGAGCTAATCTCCTTTTGTAAATGAATAGTTTTTTGCTTGAAATGCCATGAGTACTGTGTATAGAGCTGGTCTCTTTCTCTCTGCTAATTTCACCCTTTAGCCTTGTTGTTAATTACATTGTTGGGGCTGTGGCAAAGCCTGAAAGAGAGTCAGCACCATTTCCCTGATATTTTGCCATTTGCTCTTTGTTTAATCCATATTTACTTTTATCGTTGTAGCCACCTTTCTTTAATGCACCCTCTTTCAGTGTGTGTGATTAATAACCCTTTCTCGGGCTGTTTTTGATCAAAGCCTCCCTCTTTGTGTTTACAGGTTCTCATCACAGGTCCAGCCGACACCCCATATGCCAACGGCTGCTTTGAGTTTGATGTGTATTTTCCCCAAGACTATCCAAACTCCCCCCCTCTGGTCAACCTGGAAACCACCGGTGGACACAGTGTGCGCTTTAACCCTAACCTCTACAATGACGGCAAAGTGAGTATAAAAGATTCGACAGCGATTAGCTTATTAAACTGAGTACATGGTTCATTAGTAAACATAAAAAAAATTTAAACAATCTTTTTTTCAAAGTAATAGTTTGACATTTTGGAAGGTACACTTATTTTCTTTCTTTCAAAGAGTTAGATGTGAAGGAGGTGTCTCACCCGTTGGTTTGTGCTCCTTCCAGATGGGGGGGAGAGACGATGAAGGTCTCTCACCCATTGGTTTGGTCTTCTTCTTTGAAAAGTATGCACCTCATGGAGACCTCACGGTGTCTTGTAGAGAAAGATTCTGAAAGTCTGTTGATCTTTAAATCGAGAAAATATAAAAAATAACCTTTTAAACCTGAGTGACGCAAATTGAGTCAAAAAGCCCACCGTCTTCTTCTAACTCTGTGAATGAGCGGTTCCATCGACAGGAGAACGAATACGTACTGTTCACATGCATAAATTAGCACCGCCTACTCCTTTCAGTGATGGATGCTTTAACAATCATTTTAAACAGAAGTCTTTTTATTATGTATGATAAATAAAATTCAAGATTTTTATTTTTTATAATTTTCTCAATTGACATGAGGCAAGTGAGAAAAGGAGATTCTAATGTTTGAATTTCTAAGTCAGATTTAAATTGTTTTGTGTCTATGACTTAAGAACAAGTGAAAATAAAGGTTTTGCCAGGATAGTCTTTGTAATTCTTTTTTTCTTTTTTATTGTATCATAAAAAACAGTTATCGCAGTATTAGAAAAGTAAAGTATCCTGAAAATGACTTGACATGCATAGCTAAAACATGTAGTGACAACCCAGGGTTGAGAGAGTTGATCTCCACTGATTGTATAGTGAGAGGTTATGAAAATAACCCGCCTGGTTGTCCATCAAGAACCCAATATGGCGTGGAAGTGTCAAACGAACCCAGTGTGTCTGAAGACATTCCCTGTCAGATGTCGAGTTTTTAATAAAACTTGACATTTGGACGTCCTGGAGGTTTTCTCCAGACGTGTTAGAATATGTAGACCTCTCCCTCTGTGGTCCTGGCTTACCTTCCATCCAGGAGTTGGGGTCAAGGTGCCTAAGCTCAGCCAATCTGCTGCACTCCATTAAGCAGCTGCTGACAGTTCACATGTTTCAATAGAGGGCCCAGACAGCTGCTATGATGAATACCTGGGGCTGGAGTACAGCTAGGGGGAAGCAAGCAGTCATTCAGCTCACTGATGAGGGGGTGGGGAGGATGGATGGTTAAATGGAGGAAAGAGAAGGTAGATGCAGATAAGAAGCTTGTCAACTGGATGTCAACAACAGCTTAGATTTGTGTCAGTTCAGTGATTTGAAGCAGCTTCAAGCTGTTTAACGGACCAATCAATGAGGGGAACATTCCTCATTAGCAGAAGAAGGGGTATCAATTGAAGTTGAACAGGAACATAAAGAAATTGCGTAATTTCAAAGCTTGCAATCGAGTCCAGTCCAACAATGGATGGAGCTATCCCCAAGCCTCATTATTTGGATACTCATTGTTGAACCATTAAGTAAAATCAACTTCAACTGTTTTTTTTCTCTGTGTAAATCAGGTATGTTTAAGTATCCTCAACACATGGCATGGGAGACCAGAGGAGAAATGGAACCCACAGACCTCAAGCTTTTTACAGGTGAGTGAAGATCCATCATGGCAGAGTCCCCTGTCTGAATGGATCAACGGGGCTGTTGTGAGTCTTTGTGTCACAGGCTGTAGTTTCTCTGCCCTGTCATTATGCCGCCAGGGGCTCTGTATTAATGGGCTTGGTGTTTCATCAGCTGACATGAAGGATCCCTTTTAAAGCCAAGTTATTGCTTTGCTTTGGTGACAGTGTGTGGGTGTTAATCAAACCAAACACAAACCGGTATCATTCAAACCTTGAAGATATGCCTGCTGACACACATCACTCATCTTGAAGTCCAAATCAGATGGCTTTACTTGCACGTTTAGCCCAGATGCCATCTGTTTTCAGCCTGGATTTAGCTATGTTTTCATCTTTTAATACTGGTTGTCTGTAATCTTAATTAAATAATTTTTCTTTTAATTCCTTTTCTTTAGATTGTGTATTTGGAAGACCAACCTAACACACTGAACACTATTTCATTTTTAGGATACACAGTTAGAAAGATGCTTCACTGAGATCCGTTGTGGCAAAACTGTTACGCTTTGAATGAATGGAGACATTTTAAGGCTGGCTTGGCAAAAGGAGGAGGTTCTACCTTTTTAAAAAGCACATTTTTACACCAGAAGCCAATATTTCTTTCTGCTCTATCGCCTGCATTCCTGCTGTGTATAGGCTCAGTTGTAGTAGAGCTACAGCTTTCAATAAGAATACCATTTTTCTAATGTTATTTATGGGTGAGGAAATATGTTTACTTACCAAGCTCTTTGTCAAGATAGATGATCTGTGTTTTCTCAGTCTACAGCCTTGAGGGGCTGGTCTTCTGATTTGTGCAATAGATAATGTATAGCATTAAGGGACTACTGGGTATTCCAAAGCGGTGCACAAACGCACACATGATGACACACACCCACAGCGTTATTGGGTTGTTTGCCTGCACACAGATGCAATCAAGCATGTCGGAGCTCTCAGAAATGTATACCTCTTCCGTTTTTTTTATAATTCCCTCGTTTGCAGGGTTGAAGAGTCCATTGATTATCATTCCAGTCAGCATGCTGTGGATCGATAATGGAAAATAAGGGGGGGGTTTGAATAGGAGAAAGGGGAGTAGGCAGGGGATCAAGCGGTCATCAACTGAGGTGGATATCGGCTCTGAAATCTGGCAACCCAGTTTAAGATAGACGGATCGCAACAGTTGAAGGTCATTGATATCCAGTTGATGGAGCATTTTCAAGTGCACATCATCCAGCTCCAGTGTGGCTGGGGCCAGCAGGCAGGCCTCCAAGCCCGAGATCATTATAGTTGGTAATGTAGTGGCTGGGAAGGGACAGAACGATGCAGGAGGACGTCCTTCGTCTCCTTGAGACCGGCCAAGGCATTAATCCAGCTTTTAATACAGATATATTAAAGGATACATCTTTATTGGTCCACAATATTCCTTGCTTTTGTCAGACTCTCTTCTAAATGTCCAGCATTGCCAAGATTACTTAAAAGGCTTTTCCCGATAGATCAGGATTTAACCTAACTACTTGGACAGAATGTGGTCTTCATCTCAGCTCCTCTGAAACCATACCAAGCTACCTTTTTATATCATTAAGTGTGTAGAGTTCACAGTGGGAATCCTGAAACTGTTCCTCACATAATTCTGTTTCTCCCTGACTCGATCTGCTGTAGGTGCTAGTGTCGGTGCAGTCCCTCATTCTGGTGGCTGAGCCCTACTTCAACGAGCCGGGGTATGAACGTTCCCGCGGGACTCCCAGTGGCACCCAGAGCTCACGGGAATATGATGGCAACATCCGGCAGGCCACCGTCAAATGGGCCATGCTGGAACAGATGCGCAACCCCTCGCCATGCTTCAAAGAGGTAGGAAGCAGTGTGGTGCAAAGTCTTTGCTTGTGTTTAAAAGGGTGCTTTGATACTCATTAACACCCTCCAGATGCCATTATTTTGTGCTGCACGTAGCAGTACAGGCACAAAACCTGGGGGCGTCAACCTGTCCTCACTAAATCTGCCTCATAAAAATCAAACTGGATGAAAAGCAAGTTCGCAAATTCTTTCAAAATCGACATGAACTGACTTAATCTTCAAAGATTTGAACCTCCAGAACCTGAACAGGTAACTTAAACGTTGTTCTATGATCCATGAATTACCTAGAAAAGCACAACCACTCTGCTGGATGTGTTCGAGTTTCTACTTTCTTCATTCCACAATGACCCCTCATACTTACACATGCCAGAAGACAAAAAGAAGCAGAAAAGGAAAGTAGTTAAGTAGTAGAATCATTGTAGTGTACCAGTTTCCCCAGTACTTGAAGCTAACACAAGCTAATATGTAGCAATGCATCTTGACCTGCTGTCAAACACACAGTCACATGGGGGGAAAGGGACTGGAGCACCAACGGGTCGGTCCCTTGTGTCCCTGCACCTGATTCAGCTGCCAACTGCTGGAGGAGATGCAGAGAACCCGGTTTCATAAAGTGCACAGTCTTGGAGCTCAGTCTGGTCATTCTCTCTTCTTGGAAGGTGGAAACCACCTAAACTTAGACAGTTGTGTTTTGTACACAGGGATAAGTAAGCTTTAAACAACCTGTTGTTATTATACTGATGGTTATTAGAAACCTCATCGTGACAACCCTGAAGACCCATATTTTTGTCGGTGATTAACTTGAAATTACAATATAAACATGTTTCTTGATTGGGAGAGGAAGGATGGAAAGATGAAGCAAGACGTGGACAACAGTATCAGTATGCATCCGATGTACCGCTGTGCCTCCACGAGCGAAAGGGACCGGGGTCTTGATCACATCTGGAGAAACATCCACTTGGACTAAAGGATGGACGGATTAGAATTTGGTGGTCAAAGGTCACTGTAACCGTACGAACACTTTTTTAGCCATAACTCAAGAATTTATTTGTTGATTATGATGATTTCACACATATGTGTGTGAGAATAAAATGATGAAGTGACAACATTTTGGGCAGACGATGTATAAATTGCAACATGACTAGTTGGTGGAGACTTTTAGTTTAGATTTGAGTTTTGAGGTTTTTTTTCTCTCCTGCACTCTGAATACAAAGTTCCATTATGATACAGAATCATTCTGATGTATTAGCTGAATACCGATGTCTTTCTGGACATGTTTCCCCTAATTTCAGTCCAGAAAGCAAAAGAGGAATGAAAAGCAACCTGTCCGCCCTGAGGGTTGTTAGGCCACGCTGTCTGACAATAAATTCCCCTCTTATTAATTCCTTGGTAGATGACATCGTCTGGAGGTTGGCCTTTCCCTCCTCCCCCTTTCTTCCTCAGTTTTTTCATATAACGTGATCCTTTAAAGGGTCCGTGGTGAGACAGAGTGCCAGGGAAGATAACAATCTTTCAACCTGCTCATCCAGAGCAGGTTCATTCAGAAATGTCAAGTAAGAGGAACGAGGAAGACGAGCGCTATGGAGAGGAAAATGAGAGAGAGGAAGGGGGGTGAACAGAGGGAGAGAAATAAAAGTGATCCAATCATCTTGACAGGATTGCATGAGAAAAACATGGAAATATGCATAGGTTTGTGAAGGGCTATTTTGAGGCTTGGATTTGGGTTTACTGCTTTTTTTAATGAAACGAGTTATTAAAGCAATCACAATCCAAATGGCATAAACGATTTGAGGAAAATATGTAATTATTTCTCTGATCAAAATGGAAATTACTTTCTATGAATGAATCTCTCAAATGAGACACATTTTTAGCAAAGCAAAATCACAATCTCAGCTTTTTTAGTTTTCTATAGGGAAAAAAACATCCAGTTAATAGCCAGTGGGAAAACAACAGGGAGGAGTGGGGGGGTGTGGTGTGTGTGTGTGTGTGTGGGGGGGGGGTCCTCATCCGATTCGAGGGTCCAAGGACAGAGGATGTCGTATGCTGTAAAGATTGTAAAGCCCTCTGAGGCAAATCTAAAAAAAAAAAACGGTTCCATGACATTACGTAGCCAGTCTGTGAAATGGACCGTTGGACCGAAAGATATTAAGGGGACTTAAGGGGGACATGGCAATGCCACCCGGCTGAGCAATCTCACACATACGCACACATAAATTCAATTAAGCTTGGTGAGATACCCCCATGTGCTTTTCTCACCCCTGGCCTTTTAGCACTTTTAAGTCCTCAGCTGAGACAAACATGGAGAAAGAGGGGAAGACCAGCAGCCATGAGCAATGGGTCTAGTCGTTGCCTCCTTGCAGATAACTATTTAGATATGTCGAATTCTACTCTATTCAATTCAAGTCAAGGTTGTGGCTCTAATTTCATTCCTACATCTTCTCAAATGTTTTTGCTTGATGTTTATATGAATGAAATCACAAAGAGGGGTAAAAGATATTATGAGGAGAACAACTTAAAATTGTTTCTTGAACAGTAGTGTTGGAGGTATGTATTGTAGTATGAACAAGCGCTCATTAAAAGAGTAATACATCACATTGTGTCTTCAGAGAGCCAAAGAAGAGTCACATTTACAAATGGGTCATGTAGCCAGAGCTGTGGAGGAAGTATTCTCTTTATTTCTGGAATCAATTCTCAGTTTTTTTTTTACCTCAACATTCATTATGCTAGTTATACTACACTAACACTGCTCATGACATTTCTGGAAAGTATATCAGATATTTTAACATCTGTTATCCACGCAAGGAATGCTAAGTGCTCTGGTAAATTCTCTATCGAAGGCAATAGAAGTAATCAGACTGAATTGCCGTTTAATTTCACTTCATTAATTCCGACTGTAAAGACACTGTGTTCATGTTAGCTGATTTCTGTTGGGATGGGGATGTTGTTTTGCCATGCCCACACAGTAGAAAATGATGATGGAGACGTTAACTCAATATTTTTCATGACACTCATAAAGTTATTTCTCTTCGACTTTCAACAACTTGAACAGCTATGCCTTCTTCAGGCATGTCCACATTTTTGCATCTATTTTGCTGAAGCTATTTTTCGTGGATATAGCTCGGTAGGTGGCTAGCGATATACTTAATACCAGGTGCAACCTCCTGTTCTGAAAAGTGAAGCCACACTGAAGTGCCTTAAGTTGCCTTCTCTCTCCTGACCACCAGGGGGCGACTCCTCTGGTTGTATAGAAGTCTATGGAAAATGACTCTACTTCTCTTTTGATTTATTCCCTCAGTAAACATTGTAAACATGAGTTTATGGTCTCAATCTCTAGTTTCAAGTCTTCTTCAATACAGCATGATGTTCATTTAGTAAATTATGCTCCGTTTAGAGTCAAACAGACCATAAAGCAGGGGATGCTTTAGGGCGGGGCTACAAGGTGATTACCTGAGCTGTTTACGACGTCTCTACATCCTTCCTCCGAAATTCAAATACAGTCACTTCTCTTCACTGGTTGCAAAAATCCAAGATGGCGAAAGCCAAAGCGGGGAACTCGAGGCTTCAAAACGGCAGTCCACAAACCAATGGGTGATGTCACGACACCTTCAGCCACTTCTTATATACAGTCTATGCTTAATACATGAATCCAGTCACAAATATACCAGCAGGGTCAGTAATTCACCAGAAACTGTGAAGTCAACTGCCCTTTTGCTCGTAGACTGCCTTCATGTCCTCCCACCATGCAGCGCGCTAAAGGCCTTTCACAAAGTATGGGAATCAAACAGCGCCGGCGTTCAGTCAGCCACGAGATTGTTTACTGAGAACTGTATGCACAGCGTGTTGAACAGCCCATATTTTGGCTTCCATCGGCTGTCCTTGGTGCTGAAGATGCAGCCATGTCTGCTGACGCGTCGTGTGTCTCAAGACTGACGCCGTCAAGTCTCTCTTGCCTCAGCACACCCTGTCACTCTTCATGAGGCAGCATCTTAAGCATTTTCACTTCTGCCGAGGGATGCAATTAATTTTTTTATTTTTTTGACAAATAGCCCCCCTCATTAACCAATCGTTAACTGTGAACAAACAAGATCAGTCCCTTGCATGCAGGGTGCTTCGGTTGAAGTGCTAGCAAGCCGCCCAGCTGCACCGATAACCTGAAGCACAAACGGGTTGGATCCATCATTTATCAGCAGCTGCAGAGTAAAACAGGCTCACCTGGGAGAGTTAGCAGCCACCACGTTACATGTCTCGTACACATGCAGACACTTTCCCTGTGACTCTCCACTCCATCAAATAGTTTGGCTGCCAGGTTGTCAGCTGTGTGCCTGGAACACTGTCAGGGTTTCCACCGGGTAACGTCAGCTGGTGATACATCTTACATAAACACATGGCAGTTCTGTGAGTGGGAGGCGTCCTCTCAATAACCCGTCTTGATGGTCGAGTGTAGATATGCACCACATCTATAGGGCTCCATTCTTTGGCCCACCGCACTGTTTCTGTTTGAAAACCCAGTACATCACTTTATGTTTGTATTGTTCCCCACGACTGTCCCTCTAGGTCTTTAGGGGCTGTCTTCCACTTTGACTGAAAATCAATAGTTGTTCAGCCTGTCCTAAAAGATGCCCTCCATGTGACCCGGTTGGCCTCTGTGGTCTTGTAGTGGTCTGATTCAGCCGTACAGCTTCATCATAAACCTCCATACCAGCCTTTGCTGTTCCAGCTGTTTGCTCACTTTGGATGAATAACAGCAGACACTATTCTCTAACCCTGTCACAGAGCTGTTCATCATCTTGACCTCTTGTTTTCACGTGGTTTGTGTTGACTAATGGAGGAGACCTCTCTTGGTCAGAGTGAGTCATGTTTCCTATTTGTTGCCTTTCATCCACCTGACTTCCTCTTTTACCACTTTATAAGTCATAAAGAAGATTTCCTTTTTCTGGTGAGTTCAAAAGTCAACATAGTTCTATTGAAACTTTTAGGAGCTGTTCGTGGTCTTTGTTGGTCTAACTCTAAATGGAATCATTCCCCTTTTGGCCCCAGTGGCAAAGGATGGCAAAGTTAGTTGGTCAGTTGTTGATCTGTTGTTCCATCGGTGCATCCTTTGGTTGCTTTAGACTTTTAGCTGGGATTCTCTTCCCTGTAACCAAATACCATGTAATTTATGTAATGTAATAGCAAAATCCTCGCTTATTCCCTTCAGCCAGGTGCCCTCAATAGCCTATGCACAAAATACTGCATGTTGTTAAAGGTACAAAGTTTAGCCATGTGTAGCTAGTTTATTTTTATTATCAGTACTCCAATGCATCCACATCGGGGTTCTGTGAGTCCATACTGATGATGGCTCCCACTAATCAAATGCTCATAAGAGCTAAACAACAGTAGCACTAACTGCATAGATCAGATTTTATTTTTGGTGTCTGTGAGAATCCAATGTTCCCACATGCTATTTAGAGAGAACGCTGGAGAATGGAGTGAAGGCAGTGTTGACATATTATTTACATCTGCACTGAAATGTAAAAGGGTCTTTAGAGCCACTGACATGGTGGTTCACTGAGGTTGACATCCTTAACTAGCTCCACGTCGTGTCAGGTAAAAAGCATCAACACCTCTGTTATGACAGGAAGCCTGATTACTTTTACCTGTAGCTTTGCAAAACCCAGGGCTCCATCTAGTTCCTGGAGACATAAATGAATAGACATAATACCAAATGAACTGGCTCTGAGTTCTGCCTGTACTTCCAATAATACTTCCCTTTTTGGTTCACAATACATGTTATACCTTACTTTTTCTATAAAACGAGCAAATACATTATTGCTTGATTTTTTTTTTTTAAATTATAAATCTTTTGGCTACAAAAACATCCAACTAACTTGACATCATCTTATTTCTGGCTAATAGTTACCGAAAGCCCTAAAACGCTGCAAGAATTTTACAGGGGGCAGGTACCTGAGGCCTCAGCACTCTACTGATGGAATACAGAAAACGAGGAATACGGGACTTTTCTACGGCTGCATGCTTTAGTCCTGCCCTTGACCCTTCATGTGTCGGGAGTTCCCACAGACCATTCCTCGATTGCTCTTCCTTCCTCTGCTGCCCTTTGGAGTAATGAGTGGACGGCATTACCTCAAAGGTCACTGAGTTTATCTGCCAAGGGCTCTATCGGAGAACCTATCCACATACGAGCTGAATGTACTCGTATGTACAACTACCCATGAACCTGTGCGTGTGCATATAGACATGTCTTTTCCTGAAAGGTCATTTGCATATAGAGCTTCCTTCCATTTTGTGATAGATGGCCATGTCCAAAGACCAAACGTTAAACTGCTGCTGGCCCTCGCCGCATGGAGCCCCAGGGGACACGCCCCTTTTAAACCACATGTCTGAACACGTCCAGGCATAAGGTCAGGCATGGGCTTCTGTCATCATGTCTCTTATCATGGGTTGTACGCCGACTCCGTCTCTCGATTACTGGATCTGGGCTCGTCTTCAAGCAGCCGCTGCTCTAACCATGTTTACCACATCTGTGACCTTGAAGCGGTCCCTCTCAGCTGGGGACTGTCACCCACCTCACTGAATGTAACTTAAAGAGTAGAGGGGGTTGGGTGGGTGGAGCATTAAACAGGAAGAGATGGGAAGTAGCGACAAGGATGGAATGAAGATGAAGAGAGCAGAGGGAGATGAGGAAGGAAGAGAGAGATTAAAGTGGTCCCCAAACCCTTTCTGCTGCCTCCCCCCCTGGTGAACAGCAAATCACCAGGCCCCATAATAACTAATCCACTCCCTCACCAGCAGAGCTGCGACTACAGACACAGGCACAACAGCACTCACTGCATACTGATGGCCCGGCCCTGGCGACTGTTGCTAGGAAGTCGACTGGAGGGGCAGGAAAGCCGGGGACCCGGGTGTAGAGGCTTGACATCAGGAGGACCAAAGCGCCCTTCATAAATATCTGCTCAGTGATGGAGAGAAATTGATCTGTCATTCGTTAAGAGGAATCCCGACGCTGTGCTTCATTCCATACATTGTGGAGGGCCACCTCTCCTGTCAGAGGAAGGCCCAGTAACCAGCAAGTTGTTGTAGCAGTTATGGTCAACAGATAAACATCTGGATCATCATCGGACAATTTGATTTGACAATCAACATTTTTGAAACTGAAATAGGTTTTGGTTCTTTGGTTCCTTTTTTTTTCTTTTTTTTTACAGCAAATAATAACAGCATAGCCAGACACGCAGATCCTAAAGATATAGACACTATATATTATATATGTTGCATTCAGTTTGAACATGAACGGAATGTTCTTCTTGTTTTATTCATACAGAAACATTCAAGTGGTCAAATAGTGACAGATCCATCTTTTGTTACAGTACCTCGAGCAAATCTGTCTTGATTTCTGTAACGACACAGTTTGAGAAGCAACCGATACCAATCGAGGATAATATTAACATGAGCATAAAACAAGCTTAAAATAAATATATAGCTATAAATAACTTGTGAAAGCTTGTCGGGCTATAAATGTCACAAACGCACTGCAAGAGAGAAGCTGAGACCATGTTAACTCCCTCTATACCTGTTTGAATATGAATATATATTTCCCTGTGGTTGACCAATGTTGTGCCATGTGTTTGCAGGTGATCCACAAACACTTCTACCTGAAGCGAACGGAGATCATGTCTCAGTGTGAGGATTGGATCGCTGACATCCAGCAGTACAGCAGTGACAAGCGGGTGGGCCGCACCATGTCCCACCACGCTGCCGCTCTCAAGGTAACGGCCTCACATGTACCGCGTAACGTACCGGGGAAGCCCCGTTGGACACACACACACACTCCAACACAATAACCACCACCCACAAACTGCGTGTCTCCAGTCTCTCCGGCAGCTCTCGTCTCTTCTCCCTCTGGCGGTAGATAAACTCCACTAATCCCGCTGTAAATAATCCGGCTCCACTGATAACAGCTGCCGCCCCCCGAGGGGCTTCTCATTCAGCTTCCTTGTTTGAGAGGAAAATGTTTTTTTCTGCATGTTCTTCAGAGATGTTTTCTTATTTTCATACAGATAATCTTTTGGCATTTTTTTCCTTATTGTGAGGGTTTACCATGAAGAGAGAGACAGGAAGGAGAGTGGTATGACATGCGGCTGGGAATCAAACTGTGGACATTAGCCTTTCAGCTACTAGACTACCCCGTGTTTGTTTTTAATTAAAGTCATTTTATATATCGGTCAAGGTCACACACACATATTGCAGGAGGTGGAATCTTCCTTTTCGTCTTTCTTATCGAGGGAGACAGGCTCTGTCTTGTGTGAAGGTCCTGGTCACATTCAATTCAATTTATTTTTTATAGCCCAAAATCACAAATTATCCTCAAAGGTCTTTACAATCTGTACACATATGACACCCTCCTCACATGAGGGCCATGTATACTCAGTCCCCTCCCACCCCCAGTCCTACACCCATGCTACCTTGAAATGTGGGTTAATCTGCAACTGAAAATAGTCCCAACAAATGCAGCTGTTTTAGGAAATCTGAGCCAAAAAAAATTCTAACTTATTTCTGAGATGTTCTTAAATCTTTAAATCTTTTGTGGGAACAAGAGGGTTTCGGGCTGAGAGCCACAGACAGGACTGAGAGATGGACCAACACAGTGATGGCTTTGGTCTGTTCATGGGATTTGTTGACAATAAGAAAAATATAGAATAACCAGATTTAACAGCTATCTCGGACACGTTAATAACCTCTAACGGCTGTCTTCTACTCCTTTTAATGTTGGACCCTGTGTGTTGTCCCTGCAGAGACACACCGCTCAGCTCAGAGAGGAGCTGCTGAAGCTGCCCTGCCCCGATGGCCTGGAGCCCGACAGCGACGAGTTCTCCGAGAGGAGCGCCGCCCTCATCCTCAAGGAGCTGTCCAGTCAGGACGCGGAGAAGCCCGGTGGCAGTCAGGACAGCCACAGCAGCGAGGGACAGCTATGAGTCCTCACCCTCCCGCCCCCCCCTTTCCCAGCATCTCCGACCCTCCCCCCCTCCTCCCTCCTCCATATGATGATTATTACTCTCGAAAAGACTCGATGGCTTCAGAGCACAAGCCACCACTTTGTCAATATTTGTATGTAAAGATCTACTAGCAGAATAGCAGGGGATGTGGGGAACCAGAACGCGATGAGAAGAACAATGGAGTATGCTTCGCCCTTATTGAAAACTTTTATTTACCTGTAAAAGAGTGTAAACATTTTGTGCTTTTTTTCCAATTGTGAAATAACCACTGATTGGTATGTTATTAAACTTGTTTATGTATACATAATGGCAGAGAAGAAAAAAACAGATTATATAAGGGAAACTACCTTTAGAGAAGAATGTTTACTGAATGTTAATTTCCTTTTTTTCCTTTTTGACTGTTAGAGCGAGAACAGTTGTAACCAAGGATATTGGTCATTCTTTAAAGTTACTATTTAAAAAAACGAGCAAAAAGAAAACTTACACGTAACAGAACCTGAGGTAAAAAGCCCCTCTGGTCATCATTGCTTCATTTGATTTCTCTAGGATCATATCCACTTGAATAAATGCTGATGGACATTCTTAATTGCTATGTTATCCCTTTTACAGGCTCCAAATTAAAAAGCACCATGCTCTGGATAAACATTTGTTGCCTCTCAGAACTTCTCCGTGACCGGTTTCCATCGACATGACTGTAGATCTTAAGACCGAGTGTCAGAGCCACATGGGAAATTTCTTTTGAAGGCTTGTGCATGTGTATGTGTGTTTTCGGTGCGTGTGCAACAATCCCCCGTGAGATACAAAGCTGTGATGTGCCTTTGATCTACACCATACCACCAAATACTCCAACAGAGTACCTTTACTGATTTCTTTGCTATTTCTACAAAATTAATAATTCTGCTCCGTCTGACGTAAACAATTGCTTTGATCTTTTTTATTATGTTGAACTTCAGTGAACAAATGCACTTTCTATTTTACTCACTCCTTAGAACAGTCACATTCTTTTGCTAGGACATTAAATGGAGCTTGAAAGTATGGATTGATTGTGCGAATGCTTCTTTCTGCGTGTGACGTCAGCCCCGTCACCTCGGCGAGAAAGAGACCGAGACGCCAACAGCTGAGCAAAGACGTCAGTCAGGAAACCAGATCGATGCCTCGGCCGTGACAAACAGGGAAACTTGTGACAACATGAAGGGCGTGGTCTCCATCCATGTCACTGCGTTCTTGTTTTCTTTTATGAAAGTATTGGGACTAATTTGTTGGGTGTATCCATCTGCCTTTTCTGCCATTTCCTTCTCCGTGGACCTTGGAAGTAGGTCAAGTTGTGCCAGAACCCCCAACTCTGCTTTTTCTGCTCTTTCAGAGTTGTTTAATAATAATACATTTTATTTATATAGTGCTTTTCAAAATTCTCAAAGGCACTTTACAAAATATTAAAAACATGGAACATACATTAGTCATGAATTAAAAGCACTTCTGAAAAGGTGGGTTTTGATTTGTGTTTTGAATATAGAAAGGTCTAACGGTTTAATGGTTATAACTATTTTCTGAGGTCTTCTAAAATTCAACAGGTAAGGGCCCTAAAAACTTAAAAGCTGAAGATATTTTCTAAGTAACCTCAAATATTCACATCTAAAAAAAAAGCAAGATCCTTGGACAGCCTTGTTGCCTTCAGCCACACAGAATAAATCTTCTGCACGTTGGTGCATCGCACATTAGATGGCACGGGATGGCCGTAGTCGATGAGTCAGCAACACAAGGCCAGAGATGATCGGGGAAGAGATCTGGAGTCAAAGTTACCAATCATATTTGTGGTATTTTAAAAACCAGATGAAGGAAGGCACTTCTTCAGGCTCTTGCGTCTCAGGTCGGCTGGATGTCCTCTCAGCCTGTGGAGCTGTTTGGGCAGTGGGCCTTCAAGTCTTCGGACGGACAGAACTGCCCGCACCCCTCCAGGCCTGATGACTGGGGGGGGGGTTCAGAGATCACCCTAAAGCGTCCAGAGTCAAAGCGCCCGGTGTCTGATGAATTCTTCTTAGCTTTATCTTCTTGAGTCTTATTTCTTTCATTTAACCTTTTTGTTTTATTAATACTAGTTACTTACATAGTCAATTAAATTCTTCCATATAAAAATGTGTTATCCCAGCTGCAGAACGATACCAGTGTGAGGTTTGATATAAATCACTGAGTAGAACCTGATCAATTAAATACTTAGAATGAATTAAACAATTACACAACAAAGTTAGAGCTTGTTATCATGAGACAGACCTATGTATATGTGTACATATCGCATAATAAATTAATGGATAGGATTAAACTCGATGTTATGTAGTGGCTTTTTGTATGTTATGGCAGTCAAGGACCAACAGGGGGCTCTAGTGCTATTTGCCGAGTGGGAGGATATATAGTCGTGTGCAGAGTGTTAAGACACAGCCAGGAGAGGCAGCACTACCAGGATGGTCACGTTGTAACATTGAAGAGTGTTACCTGCAATAAAGTCAGCTCAACTGAAGATGTCTCTGCATCTAATAATTGATAATCCGAAAAGTTATTACATAAAGCAACGAGGATAAAGGCTTCCAGCAGGACAACAAGCGTCATGCAAGCTAGCGAGGGACGGGAAGCTAGGCTACTGCTAACTGTCAAGCTACTGATGGTGTGCCGCAAATTGGGAGAAGAACCAAAGCCCTCTGAGGCAAATTTGTAATTTGTGATTTTGGGCTATACAAAAATAAATTGAATTGAATCATTCGGTTCGGTGGTTCCTTTTGATTGCAATTCACAAACGTGGGATTCTGGAAATCTTTTTTGTGGCCAATGACATCGATGACAAAGACAAGAAACAAGCTATGCTGCTAAGTGGTGTTTGCGCCCAGACCTCCGCTCTGATGAGGAACCTGCTCAGCCCAGACAGATGGCCCCAGACTGTTGAAAAAACATTTTCATTCTAAACCGAGTGAAATAATGTGGAAATTCAATACCAGAAATAGGAAACCAGAAGAAAGTGTGTGAGACTTTTGAGGGTGATGCTGAGAGACTGTATGGTTTGTAGCATAAATGAAGACCGGAAACAGAGGAGGACCGGTCGAAAGCCTTCTCCAAGTCCACAAAGCATATGCAGACTGGTTGGGCAAACTCCCAGGACCCCTCCAGTAGTCCTGCGAGGGTAAATAGTTGGGTCACTGTTCCACGACGGAATCCTCACTGCTCCTCTTGAATCCGAGGTTCGACAAACGGTCGGAGTCTCCTTTCCAGCACCCTGGCATAGCTTTAAGATGGAAGATGTAGATGGGAAATGACATTCCTTGCTGGTCAGTTTTACTTCTCCGTAGTGAGACAGTCTGGGGTGTGAACGGTAAGACCAGACAAACAAGGATGGAGGGATGGCTTATAAATGGATGAAGCTGGAGCAAATTCTGAGCACCGGAGGAAGTCTAAAAAAGCTAGCAGGAACATGGATTCCAAAGTTAGGTCGACTGAGGGGGATGAGTAGCCCGAGTGAAGTGAGAGGACGCAGAGGCTGAGTAGGTCGGATGTTAGTGGCAAGTGTTTAACAGAGAGGATAGGTTTTTGTTTTTGTAAGCCTTTGAGAAGCACGGACATATGAAAATGGGAGATAGAGGCAATGGCTGCCAGTGGCTAGTTTGAAGACAAAGTTAATTCCTGATAAGTAGGTCTGGAGAGGCCCTGCGAAAAACTGGTGACCTGTCCAGGGTGTAGCCTGCCTTCCTCCAATGTCAGCTGGGATAGGACCCTGAATAGGATAAGCGGTTTGGCTAATGGAATGGAATGGAGAGGTCCCGTGTGGCATACATCGTTTCTTAGCTCACGAGCAGAGCTAAGAACAGGGGAACCGCCGAGTGGGAGAAGCAGTCTCCTATCTGCTCTTCACTTCAGCGGTTTTCAGAGGAAATGCTAAAGGTTTTTGATCACGCCACATCTGGAAGGGAGGTCGCTCGTGGATTGTTGGATCTGCGTCCGATTACTCCATTGAGTTCCGCACCATGGCAACAGAGAGCAACTAGAAGACCTCTTCACTCCATGACTCCTTCTACCATGGTCTTTCGGACCGCATAAAGGATGAGTTGGCGGCTCGGGATCTTCCTGCTCGTTTGGATGAGTTGGTCGCTCTCTCCATTCGGCTGCAGAAGGGGGAGGGGCATTTACGCTGCTCTTTTTCCGATCGCCCGACCCTTGGAGACCCGATGGTTCTGTCAACGCTCCCAAATCAATGCAACTGGGACCGGCCTGGCTCTACCCAGCGGAACGATAGCGCCGCTTCCAGGAGAGCCGATGCTTGTACTGCAGCCAGAGCGGCCATTTTGTAAACTCTTGTCACGTAAAAGACATGGCTCACCAGCCATTCAAAGGGCACTGGAGAGCCGGAACGTGAACTCAAGAATGCCCTCTCGGCCTTTGATTCATGCCCACGAGGATGGAGCGGATCTCATTTCTGCAAATCTGACCAACTTTGTTTGGGGACCTAATCCATGACAACCCAGAGTTCAGACCAGGAAGCAGAAGCAGAGTTGTAGTCTTACACCCTTCTCTGCACTTCCATTAAAGCAGTTACCCACCCAAAACTATATAGGGACTGTGTCTGCCCCACGGCCACTTAAATTAATTAAATCAAAAGCAACCAGAAGAGGAGTTGTACAAAATAATCTCATAAAAGTTAACACCACCAACGCAACAGTGTAACAAAATAGGAGAATTAAATGTGGACTCTTAAATATCAGATCCTTGTCATCAAAAGCTGTTTTAGTAAATGATTTAATATCTGACAATCACATTGATCTATTCTGTCTTACTGAAACCTGGCTGTGTCATGAAGAATATGTCAGCCCAAATGAATCAACTCCTCCAAGTCACATTAATACTCACATTCCTCGAGGCACCGGCCGAGGAGGTGGAGTAGCAGCTATCTTTGACTCGGGCCTATTAATGAACCCTAAACCTAAATTGAACTACAACTCATTTGAAAGCCTTGTTCTTAGTCTTTCACATCCAACCTGGAAAACAATACAGCCAATTCTATTTGTTATAGTGTACCGGGCCCCAGGTCCGTATTCTGAATTTCTATCAGATTTTTCAGAGTTTTTATCAAGTTTAGTTCTTAAAACAGATAAAGTTATTATTGTAGGTGACTTTAATATTCATGTGGATGTCGATAATGATAGCCTTAGTACTGCGTTTATCTCATTATTAGATTCAATCGGCTTCTGTCAGAGTGTACAGAAACCCACTCACTGTTTTAACCACACCCTCGACCTTGTTCTTGCATATGGCATTAAAATAGAACACTGAATAGTTTTTCCACAGAACCCTCTTTTATCAGACCATTACCTAATAACTTTCGAGTTTATACTACCAGAGTGTACACTGTTAGGCAAAGGTTTCTACACCAGATGTCTATCTGACAGTGCTGTAGCTAAATTTAAAGAAGCGATTCCATCTGTATTTAATTCAATGCCATGTCTCAATATAACGGAGGACTCCTGTACTAACTTTGGTCCGTCCCAGATTGATCATCTCGTCGATAGTGCTAGAGGCTCACTGAGATTGACACTAGACTCTATAACCCCTCTAAAAAAGAAGATAATAAAGCAGAGGAGGTTCGCTCCATGGTATAACCCTGAAACCTGCAAAATAAAACAAACATTGCGAAAGCTTGAAAGGATATGGCGTTCCACCAATTTAGAAGAATCTCGGTTAGTTTGGCGAGATAGTCTGAAAACATATAAGAAGGCCCTCCGTAATGCCAGAGCAGCCTATTACTCACTAATAATAGAGAAAAATAACAACAACCCCAGATTTCTCTTCAGCACTGTAGCCAGGCTGACAGAGAGTCACAGCTCTGTCGAGCCGTGTATTCCTATAGACCTTAGTAGTAATGACTTCATGAGCTTCTTCAATGATAAGATTCTTACTATTAGAGACAAGATTAATGGTCTCTTGCCCTCAACCAGTGCCGATCTATCCTTGGAGGCAGCTATAAGCCCTGATATATGTATGGACGGCTTCTCTCTCATCGACTTTAAAAAATTGTCTTCAACAATTTCCTCTTCTAAATCTTCTACCTGTCTCTTGGACCCCGTCCCAACGAGGCTGCTTAAAGAAGTTTTACCTTTGATTGGCACCTGTCTGCTGGATATTGTCAATCTGTCTTTACTAACAGGCCATGTACCACAGTCTTTTAAAGTAGCTGTGATCAAGCCTCTTCTCAAGAAGCCCACTCTTGAGGGTGTTGGCTAACTATAGACCGATCTCTAACCTTCCCTTCCTCTCTAAGATCCTTGAGAAAGTAGTTGCAAATCAGTTATGTGACTTTCTACAGAACAATAGTTTATTTGAGGATTTTCAGTCAGGATTTAGAAAACACCACAGCACAGAGACAGCACTGGTGAAAATTACTAATGACATCCTAATTGCATCAGATAAAGGACTTGTCTCTGTTCTTGTCTTGTTGGACCTTAGTGCTGCATTCGACACCATTGACCATCACATCCTATTACAGAGATTAGAACATTTGATTGGCATTAAAGGCACCGCACTAGGCTGGTTTGAGTCCTATTTATCGGATCGATCTCAATTTGTATATGTAAACGATGTATCCTCGATGACCACCAATATCAGTCACGGAGTTCCACAAGGTTCTGTGCTTGGACCAATCTTATTCACCTGATATATGCTTCCTTTGGGCAATATTATCAGAAGACACTCCATAGACTTTCATTGTTATGCTGATGATACTCAATTATATATATCGATCAAGCCAGACGAAAGCAACCAGCTTGCTAAAATTCAAGCATGTCTCAAAGATATAAAAACATGGATGACCTGCAACTTCCTGATGTTAAACTCAGACAAAACTGAAGTTATTTTACTAGGCCCAGAACACCTCCGGAATCAACTATCTAATGATGTGGTTTCTCTAGATGGCATTGCCCTGGCATCCAGCACCACCATAAAGAATCTCGGAGTTGTGTTTGATCAGGACTTGTCCTTTAACTCTCACGTAAAACAAATCTCAAGGACTGCATTTTTTCACCTACGTAACATTTCAAAAATTAGACACATCCTGTCTCAAAGCGATGCAGAAAAATTAGTTCACGCATTTGTTACTTCTAGACTGGACTACTGTAATTCCTTATTATCAGGTTGCTCTAATAAGTCTCTTAAATCTCTCCAGTTGATCCAGAATGCTGCAGCTCGTGTACTAACAAAAACTAAGAGAAGAGATCATATTACTCCTGTATTAGCTTCTCTTCACTGGCTTCCTGTAAAATCCAGAGTCGAATTTAAAATCCTTCTCCTCACCTACAAAGCCTTAATTGGTGAGGCACCATCATATCTTAAGGATCTCATAGTACCATATTTCCCCACTAGAGAGCTGCGCTCACTAAATGCGGGGCTGCTTGTGGTTCCTAGAGTCTTAACAAGTAGGATGGGAGCCAGAGCCTTCAGTTATCAAGCTCCTCTTCTATGGAACCAGTTTCCACTTTCAGTCCGGGGGGCAGACACAGTGACCACATTTAAGAGTAGACTTAAGACTTTCCTCTTTGATAGCGCTTATAGTTAGGGCTGGCTCAGGTCTGCCCTGGTCCATTCTTTCCAGCCCCTTGATATGCTGCTATAGGCCTAGACTGCTGGGGGACAACTTAGGATACACTGAGCTCCTCTATCCTTTTCTCTCTCTCCTTCTGTATGAATTCATGTTCTATAAATGCACATTACTAACTCTACTTATTCCCTCGGAGTCTTTGTGCTTTCTCGCCTCGCAGGTTTCCACGAATCGTGGTTGCATCTGGACCCTGGTCCTGCGTCCTGGTTCCTTTCGTGGAGCTGCTGACGCACATTCTTTTCCATTTTATGAGAATTCAACGTGTTGTAACTCTGTTATGCTGTTCATTCTGTACACATGACATCTATTTTCGTACTCTGTCCATCCTGGGAGAGGGATCCTCCTCTGCTGCTCTCCTGAAGGTTTCTTCCATTTTTCTCCCTGTTGATAGGGTTTTTGGGGGAGTTTTTCCTTGAGTCGATGAGAGGTTCTGGGACAGAGGATGTCAGTGTGTACAGATTGTAAAGCCCTCTGAGGCAAATTTGTAATTTGTGATTTTGGGCTATACAAAAATAAATTGAATTGAATTGAATTGAGCTGTTTTTCTCTGGGAATAATCCCTGTCTCAGTGCTCATTGACTCTGGTGCAGATGCTAACATTCTGGACATGACTTATGCCTCTCAGGTGGGGATCTGGAGAAACATATCCACGCCACGGCTTTAGACGGCCACCTCTTCTGCAGGGTTACCCACCAATCCACTCCTCTGTGGAAGTTGGTTCCACAGAAGAAGAGTTTGATAGCTCAAGGCTCTGGCTCCCATCCTACTTTTTAAGACTCTAGGAACCACAAGTAGCCCCGCATTCAGTGAGCACAGCTCTCTAGTGGGGTCATATGGTACTATAAGCTCCTTATATGATGGTGCCTCACCAATTAAGGCTTTATAGGTGAGGAGAAGGATTTTAAATTTGATTCTGGATTTTACAGGGAGCCAGTGCAGAGAAGCCAATACAGGAGTAATTTGATCTCTTTTCTTAGTTTTTGTTAGTACACTCGCTGCAGCATTCTGGATCAACTGGAGAGATTCAAGAGACTTATTAGAGCAGCCTGATAATAAGGAATTGCAGTAGTCTAGTCTAGAAGTAACAAATGAGTGAACAAATTTTTCTGCATCGCTTTGAGACAGGATGTCTGATTTTTTAAATGTTACATAGGTGAAAAAAGGCAGTACTTGAGATTTGTTTTACGTGAGAGTTAAAGGACAAGTCCTGATCAAAGACAACTCCGAGATTCTTTACGTTGGTGCTCGATGCCAGGACAATGCCATCAAGGGAAACTATATCATTAGATAATGGATTTCGGAGGTGTTCCTAGTAGTAGTAGTGGGCCTAGTAGAATAACTTCAGTTTTGTCTGAGTTTGATGTCAGGAAGTTGCAGGTCATCCATGTTTTTATATCTTTAAGACATGCTTGAAGTTTAGCAAGCTGGCTGGTTTCAACTGGATTGATCGATAGATATAATTGAGTATCATCTGCATAACAATGAAAGTTTATGGATTGTCTTCGGATAATATTGCTTAAGGGAAGCATATATAAGGTGAATAAAATTGGTCCAAGCACAGAACCTTGTGGAACTCCGTGACTGATGTTGGTGGTCAAAGGTTTCATCGTTTACATATACAAACTGAGAGACAGAGACAGAGACAGACGGCGAGATGGAGAGAGACATATAGACTGTCACGGGAGTTCAAGGCTAGGACCCAATAGCAATACCACAGGAGACAGTATCCAGTATACAGATTTATTTCAACCCAAACGAGAGGACAGGAATGTGTGGAGCCCGTGGTCCTACACAGGAAGCGGCCGAATCGACGGTGTGATGTCCCGTGGCTCGACACCAGAGGCAGGCAGATCGACAGTGTGAAGTCCCGTGGCTCGACACTGGCGGCAGACAGCTCGCCGGTACACCAGGCAGAAGACTATACGGACTGACAACTCCAGCCTGCAGGACCAGGGTTGATATACTGCTGGTGGAACGAGCTAGATTGTCCGCAGCTGTGCATCAATTAGGGGTGTGGCCATGGGAGGTGTCTGGAGGCAGGCCTAAGAAAACACACACAGAGCACATGGCATAACAAAACAAACAGGGGAGTGACAAACATGAGGAGAGGAGATTGGGGGAAACAGAGGTTAACAAACAATGGGTCAGACAGGGATCATGACACAGACAGACAGACGGAGAGAGACAGAAAGGAGGTGGACGCCTCGGACACCGGGGTTGGGGATGTTCTTTAGCAGCGGGCTGCTGAGGATCAGAAAGTTCACCCATGTGCCTTCTTCTCCCGGAAACTGTCCCCTGCGGAGAGGAATTATGACATTGGGAACCGGGAGTTGCTGGCAGTAAAGCTGGCACTGGAGGAGTGGAGACACTGGCTACAGGGAGCGGAGCATGTCTTGACATGCGTCAAGACGCTCAGGTGGATTTATTTTTTTTCATTCATCCTTTCTGCGCGGCCTGGTACCGCTCCACGACATGGTGGTTGGGGACCACTGTACTAATTAAACTGAACTATCCTTGTAACTGTCTCGTTGTCGTGCGTTTGGGTTCCAGTTTGCACATACTAGTAATCCTTACAATTTTGGGTGTAAAGTCAACACCAAAAGGTGTTGACTTTTTAGTAAGGAATTCCAGAGGGTGGTGCTTAGGAAGTTGGTTGACCTCATTGAGGAACTTAAAATAATTGGTAGAGGGGTTAACAAATTACACAGCAATGAGGAGCTGAAAGAACTGGAGAGCAGACTGAAAAATGCTGAGCAGTGGGTATCATAGGTAAAAAAAATTAAATAATGTAAATTTACTATAAACTTTTTTATGTAACAATATATACACATTTATACTTACATTGAACATCTACACAATTACAGTCGGTCTCTGAGCACAGAGCAATAGATTTTACGCCTATACTGTACTCTATGGTAAAAGGTAATATATGTTCTAATATGCTAAACACATTTAAGGAATGGTTGTACAGTCAAAGTCTCTCATTTTATGATCTAATATAATCAATAATGCTATCATGCAGTCCGACACCAATGCCAGAGTCACAAATTCACAGTGCCACTGCAGACCATTTCCTGAGAGGTCCAGTGGGGGTGGCTTTGAAAAAAACACTAAAGGTGCTATTTGTTAATGCTACAGTGACTGCCTATTGAGATACAAGTGGTATTACAAGACAGGAAGACTAGCGCTAGCTGGTTAGGACGTTCATTTCAGCAGAATGTGGTTATTGTTTGCACTTTTTTATTTTCCTTGCAAAATGTTTATTTGTGTGATTTTATTGAGCATTTATTTAATAAATATTCTTCATGTTGTATTTAAATTGTTCAATAATAAATCAAAATGTATCGAAGCATGTGTTTTTTTGTCCTTAAGTGTAAACTATTAATGTATTATGACTAAGTATGTAACTTGTAATGTGCTGTGGGTTGGCTAGTTATCCTATAGCTGATGGGCAGGTGGCACCTTAGCCCCCCCCGCCCCCCATCAGTGTGTGAATGGGTGAATGTGAGAAAATTTCAGTATTGCAAATCCCGTTGAAATATGGTCTAAATGTGAAATCATTGTCTTCAAATAGTTGGTGAAGAAATGTAGTCGTCTTTTAAATGCCTTTAACGGAAAAATGCTCACTAGGTATTTTTGTGTATTCAGAGGCCTGTGTGGGAAATGACATTACGTTAAGTAAAGCTGATCTCAGACTACAGGAAAATCCTAACTGATTTTGAAATCAGTTTGCGTTACAAACATAATGAGAATCGTCACAGATGTTCTTCTCTCTAATCTCAAACATACTACAAGATTTGAGAATAATGGCCCATCACACACACTACAAAATATTATTATCGTCACGTGATCTCTCATGTGATCTCATGGGGAAGCAGATGTAAACAAAACAGACTGACGGGGCACTACAACTTGCTTTAGTAATACTTTGCGGTGGTAAAAAAACAAGGCTGACAGAGGGCTAAATGAGTGGATGACAAAATGTTTTGGGAGAAGCAGTCAACACAGGTTGTCTAATCTTCTGCGACAACTGGAGGTGAGATCAGTTTTAATATCTGTCAACAGTAGCATGCTAGCTAACGTTAGCCTCAAGAGCTAGAACATTTACCATGGCTTGGAATCACTTTCAGCGACTCCGGCTTGTCTCTCTCATTGGCTGTTATAGTCCTTGGAAAGTAATGACATTACTATCCACATTTTAACTCCTAAATATCAAACATGTTTAAATTTATCGGAGCGGAATGAACGAGGCTGCAAATGGTTCGCGAGGTTTAAGACTGGACTGTAAAACCCTCACATTACCAGAATGTATGGGCCGATCATCGGTACCGACCAAGATCCCTGATCCCAAGATTCCGCTCTGAATGTCTGTGGGGAGTGGTGAATCAGGGTTAAATCTGCCCAAAACTCCTGTTACCTGAGCCTGGTTTAAGTTTATGGACTTGTTTTGCACTTTTCTAGTCTTCTGACTACTCAAAGCACTTTAACACTACATAACATTGGTCACCCAGTCACACCCATTCATACACTTAAAGCAGAAGCTACTATGCAAGGTGCCATCAGGACCAAACATTTATATACCGATGGCACAGCCGGGAGCAATTTGGTGTTAAGTGTCTGACCCAAGGAAACACCGTCATGCACTGGAGGAGCCGGAGATCGAACCGCCGATCTTTACAAGACGACCCGCTCACTTCTACAGCCACCTGTTGATCAATCGAATAGTGTGAACTATTGGCAGGAATATTGTTTGCGTCCTATCCATGTGCATGGGAGTCCTTGTGCAGAGGACAAACAAAACTGGCACCCAGCTCCTTCATTCTCAATTATTTTTATTTTCTTTTACTTACAATGTATAACAATGAAATCACTGAGTTTCCATTTCCTTAAGGTGAAATGTAACCCATTAATCAGAGCAACACCTCTGGGTCCTCAGGAATTACCACCACAGTTGTTGAAACATGTTTAACCTGAATCATCTGGTGGCTCAGCAGCAGCAGCCAGGAGCTGCGTCATCCTTGGAAGCAGAAATGACAGTTAACAGATGACTTAGTGCCCCTGCAGGAGAGAGCTCTCTCTTTCCATTTGTTTATTTGACACTTTATAAACAGGTGCATGCGATAACTCGATTTCTACACTTGCTTTGCATGTCAACAGATTAAAGTGAAGCCCCTTAAAGCGTGATCTAACCAACCTGTGATCTTGCGTGCCAGGAGGATGGCATGAGCAGCATCAAGCTGCTGGGCTTTTAAAAAAAAAAAATACTATTGCAAACTTGACATCCAATATAATAGGATAAACTCAAACTAAGATCAAGTTGGGTGCATTTGCAAGTTATAAATACAATGATGACAGAAGTATGTATCATTTACACTAATGGCGTGAGCACAACGACGCGCCAGACAGCAAAATAAATCAACAGTTAATGGCAGATGGTGGCTGACTGTTATAACAGTGAAATAATTTTTTTTAAACAAACGTTTGTTGATGGACGGATACAATTCCCCGGTATTTTAAATGTCACTTGTCGTATGTGTACATATACAAAGACAATGTTGGACTATCTAGTAAATGGTAAATGGACTGTACTTGTATAGCGCTTTTCTAGTCTGCCGACCACTCAAAGTGCTTTCACACTACATGAAATCATTCACCCATTCAAACACTGATAGGAGAGGCTACTATGCAAGGTGCCACCTGCACATCAGGACCATCTAACCATTCATAGACCGTAGTAACAGCCTGCAGGGGAAAATCAGAGTTAAGTGTCTTGCTCAAGGACACATCGACTAGCTGAGCCGGGGATCGAACCGCTGATCCTTTGAGCGAAGGACGACCCTGCTCTACCACTGAGACAGTCGCTAGTTTATCTGGCCCTCTGGCTGTCGAGATGGTGTCTGTTAAATGATGATGCCTTTGTAAATATTTGGCAGACTCTCTGGGGAAAAACCTAATCTGATAAGAGACCACCCCTGCAATAGAGCAACAAAAAAGGAGAATTAATTGTGAACCCTTGAGTATCAGATCTCCATCATCTAAAGCTGTACTAGTAAATTACTTCTCAAACAGTGTGGGAGAGGATGGGACAGAGCATGGGAAAGTGGCCGTGCTAAACGAATAGTAATCAATACAACAAAACTAGACCTAGCTAACTTCTACCTCTGACATCAAAACACAAACAAAAGGTCTTTACTTTCTTATCTAAAAATAGCTTCACCAAAACAAATACAGGGGTGGCACCGGGCAATAATCTTAAGGTTTCTAGACAAAAGTGAACTACAATGTGTCAAATGTATAGGGTACTCCAACTCACCTACTGTCCTCAACCTCCCACCACAAACCCTGACAAGTAATCAACAACAGTGTCACAGCTCAATCAGGCAGAGAATACAAAAAAGAGCATGAACTTCTGAGGCTTACTCCTTTTATTGTGTGCCCCACTCTGCTGATTGGCCAGTGTGAAGTCTGTGGAAACCAGTGAGCAGCATCACTGGCCTGCACAGGTGAAAACCAATCACTTGGTTGGCACCTGGAGAGAAAACACATACACAAGCACTTTGCCCCTGCCTGACACATAACAGCGTTTGTGTTATGAGTGTGCTTCTTCCTGCAAGAGTTGTCATTGATGCAAATTGACGTGAGTGATATTTGAAGTCATACCGTCACCTGCTGAGGCACGTCATGTTTTGCCAGCGGCGATTTTCATTTTGTTTGTGCAACACAGACGATGGAGGTTCAATTTGGAGTCGCCTGCTACAAATGAGTGCTAAAAAGCATAATGTTGACGGAAAATGTAGAGGGTTTTTTTTTCCACAGAAGTAAAGCTGTGTGCTTACTTTGCAAACATGTGGCAACACTTTGAGACAAAACACACAGAAAAATACAGAAACCTATCTGAATATGAGAAGGTGAGGACAGATGAGGGATTGCTAGCTAAGCTAAAAAAACAGAAAGGACTTTTTACAAAGCTGCATGCAACAAAGGCAGTAAATGTAAAAACAGTTATGTATGACCTCACAAAATTGTCAAAAGGAGCAAGCCATCTTCTGACAAGGTGTTTATTGAAGAGAGCCTGGTGGACTCCGTGGCAATAGACAAGACGGACTCTTTTCAAAATCATTCCCTCTCAAGGCGAATGGTTACAAGGCAGGTTAAGGGCATTGCTGGGAATCTGGAGCTACAGCTGAAAAGCAAGACAGACAAATTCAATTTGTTTTCCTTGGCGCTGGATGAGAGCTGGGATGTCTGATCTTCATAAAATTAATAACCACAGACTTTGAAATCACAGAGGAACTGTCTTCAGTGCAATAAACAAAAGGGACAACAACCGGTAAGGATTCATCCTACACATTTATCAGGTGGCTCAGCCTGGGTAAAGTCCCTAAAGACTATGGGCCCTGAAATCCAAGATTAATAAGTTTTGTCTGATAAAAGGAAAGGACATCCCTGAACTAACCAGTGCAGACTGATTGTCTGGTTTGGCGTTTGCACTCCATACACTCTCATTGTTAAGCAGATGATCCCCAATTATATATATCCACCAAGGCAGATGAAACAAACCTGTTAGCTCAACTCCAATGTTATGAGTTATGTTATGTCTTAAGGACATAAAAACCTGGATGACCAGCAATTTTCTGATGTCAAACACAGACAAAGCTGAACTCAATGCACTTGAATGAAAATAATTCCAGTATATCATTTTAAATAATTCTCCTCACTGACAAAGCCTGAAATGATAAGGAACCATTCACATCTCAAAGAGTTCATAATACCCTATTAGTCCACTGGAACACTGGGCTCCCAGAATACAGAGTTATTAGAGCCTCCAAAAGTAGAATGGAAGCCAGAGCCTTCAGCTATCAAGCTCCTATCTAGGAGAACAGCTCCCAGTTTCAGTCAGGGAGGCAGACAACCTCTCCACATTTAAGACTAGGCTTAAGACCTTCCTCTTTGATAACGCTCATAGTTAGGGCTGACTCAGGTTTTCCTTGGTCTAGCCCCTAGATATGCTGCTATAGGCCTAGGCTGCCGGGGGACTTCCTAGGATACACTGAGCTCCTCTCTCCTCCTCTCCATCTGTATACATTCATGTCCCATTAATACAGGTAACTGAGCTGCCGTCTTCCCTGGAGTCTGTGCTTTCTCACCTTGCATGTTTCCATGGATTATACCTGGACTGTGGTCGTGCCTGCTGCTGTGGCAGTAGAGGATATTGTATGCTGTACAGACTGTAAAGCCCTCTGAGGCAAATTTGTGATATCGGGCTATTCAAATTAAATTGACTGAATTAAACTGAACTGAAATTAAAATGTGGTGTCATAGCCACTGTATCAGGTAAGTAATGTTTCATCATTGTATCTGGTAAGTACAGCAGTGTCATATCCATTCTATATTGGTAAGTGGTTCATATTCTTGTATTCTCACAAATGAATATCAGGAAGGATATTCATTAGTACCCACATCAGGAAGGATCCCTTCATTGATTTGACATAACTCGGCTGTCAGGGTAAATATCAGTCAGAACAGAATATATTCATACTCTCATGTCCCACTTATTTCTAAACCTATTGTATCAGTTCACAATTCTATAAACAATTACATAAGTTACTGTTTTTGCAGTAAGTATCTGGATATGTGGAATGATTCCTCAACTCAGAATCAACCAGCATGTTGATGGCCAACCACAGCAAATAAGTGCCATGAAACAAGCTGGATGAAAACCATCTCCCAAGTACAGATGTGTACACATAACATGACAGAACATAGAAATATTGACAATATATTCACTACCAACATGCCTACAATATCTCATCTCCAGAGTGCTTTGATGTCAGGGCCATCAATATATCTGGACCATGGTTCTGCCCGACACTTACTCCACTATCATTAGTAGTTGCTGTTACGGCCCCTTTTGTCGATTCTCGGGGATAAGGGGGGACGAACACATGACAACCAAAGAAAATGTAAAAAGTCAAAAGTAGTAGTAAAGTTTAATATGATTTATTTTTACTCCAGTGTATTTAACAAAAAGGTTCTCAATAAAGTGGGAGAGAATGGGACATGTGTGGTCATGCCAAACGAATAGAAATCAATATAACAAAACTAGGCCTGGCTACCTACCTCTGGAAACCTTCTCTAAACAATGCTTTACCAAAACAAATACAGAGGGGGCACTGACCAATAAACCTAATGTCTCTAGACAAAGAATAACTACATGTTTGAAATAATGTAAAGGGTATCCCAAACTCACCTACAGTCCTCAACCTCCCACCACAAACTATCACAACATCAAAGTTAGTGTTAACAGGCATAGAACAAAATTAAGCATGAACTCCTCAGGCGTCCTCCTTTTAAGCTGGGCCCCTCTCTGCTGATTGGCAAGCTTGAACTCTGTGGAAGCCCAGGAGCCTGAATGGCACCTGAAGAGAAAAACAAGGGAGACCAACACATTGTTCATCAGTTATTTGATTGGACGCTGCAGCTGAGTTTCATACCAGAGTGAAGACAGATCACAGATTAAACTCAAGTTATATATTAGATTTGTTTTCTGATTCACCATCTGGTTAAAATATATGTTCATTGTAGGTCTGAACAAAAAAAGGACGAGAAACAACTTTCTTCATTTCTGAAAAAAGATTTGTCTTTTTATGATTTTTAATTTCCCTCAATAACTTTTATTATGGATACAATTATAGTCATTTTCATTCAGTAACGTGAGGCTGATTATTTGCAAAAAGTATTCTTAAGAGTCTTCGCGTTTTAGGGTTTGCATGTAAGTTATCCTAAGAGTCTTCCCCTTTCAGGGTTTTCATGTAAGTATTCCTAAGAGTCTTCCCCTTTTAGGGTTTGCATGTAATTATTCCTCAGGGTCTTTCCCTTTTGGGGTTTGCATGTAATTATCCCTAAGAGTCTTCCCCTTTCAGGGTTTGCAAAAAGTATTCTTAACCCTCGTGTTGTCCTCATCCCACGTGTCTCTCCCTTTGCCTTGGGTCACTCTGACCCGCATGGATATGTGTGTATACCCCCCGCCCTCCTTAGCACGCACATGCAGGACAGTATGGGAATGCACAGCCTTTGCAGATGAATGTCTTACACCTGTAGCACACAGTGTGTGTTTTACAGTCCTTCTTTGGTGGGCAGATCTGACACCTCTTACGCTTACTTGCCACGGGTGGAGAACAGCGGGAGGCTTGGGGATATATACACAGGGTCACTTTGACCCGAGGTCAGCGGGAGGCTTGGGGTTACACTCACAGTTATGCATGCGGTTCAGAGTCACCTGAGGACAGCGTGAGGATACATATTCAATTCAATTCAATGCAATTCATTTTGTCCAGCCCGAAATCACAACTTACAAATTTGATTCAGAGGGCTTTAAATATAATAGAAATATACACACACAGTTATGCACGCGGGTCACTCTGACCCGAGGTAAACCTCCAGCGGGAGGATTGGGAATATACACACAGGGTCAGTTTGACCCAAGGAAAGTGGGAGGGCTTGGGGAGATGTATGCACACATATGCATGCGGTCAGAGTGGCCCCAGGACAGCGGCATACATATATATACATATATATATATATATGTATGTATATATATATATATATATACACACACACACACACACACACACACACGGGTCACTCTGAACCAAGGTGTGGGAGGCTTGGGAGAATATACACAGGGTCACTTTGACCCGGGGAAAACGGGAGGCTTGGGGATGTATACATGGCTCCAGGAGGGATATATATATATATATATATATATATATATATATATATATATATATATATATATATGCACACACACACACACACACACACACACATGCATGAGGGTCAGAGTGACCCGAGGAGGGCGGGAGGCTTGGTGATGTATACACAGGGTCAGAGTCAAGCGGGAGGCTTGGGGATGTACACACACATATGCATGCAGGTCAGTGACACGTAGTGAACGGGAGGGATATATTCAAGTCAATTCAATTCAATGCTATTCATTTTGTATAACCCGAAATCACAACTTACAAATTTGCCTCAGAGGGCTTTAAATATAATAGAAATATACATACATATATGCATGTGGGTCATTGTGACCTGAGGCCACGGGTGGGTTGAGGAGGGATATGCGGGTCATTGTGATCCGAGGCCAACGTGAGGATTGGGAATGTATATACACACATATGTCTATGAGTGACCCGAGGACAGCGGGAGGGCTTGGGGATACATATGCACACCGTCACTTTGACCCGAGGAAAAACAGGAGGCTTGGGGATATACAACCATATGCACGTGGGTCATTTTGACCCGAGGCCAGCGGGAAGCTTGGGGATGTATATACACGCATATGCATGTGGGTCAGAGTGACCCGATGACAGCGGGAGGGATACATACACATATGCACGCCGGTCATTGTGAGCTGAGGTCAACGGAAGGGTTGAGGAGGGATATGCGGGTCATTGTGACCCGAGGAAGGGGAGGCTTGGGGATATATATATACAGGGTCACTTTGACCCGAGGAAAACGGGAGGCTTGGGTATATATACACACATATGCACGCGGGTCATTTTGACCCGAAGAAGCGGGAGGCTTGGGTATATATATACACACATATGCACGTGGGTCAGAGTGACCCGAGATTTGCGGGAGGGTTGGGGATACACACACATATGCATGCAAGTAATTTTGACCAGGGGGCAGCGGGGGGCTTGGGGATGTATATACACGCATATGCATGTGGGTCAGAGTGACCCAAGGTCATCGGGCAGGGTTAATGAATTAGCAGCAACTTGGATTACATACATGTCTCACTGATGAGACACAATGTGATGTTTATGTATATTTATTTATAAATGTGCTATTTTGAATGAAGATTTGGTGAAACATGTTCTATCACATCCTTCTAGGATGATTTTAAACCTACATGTTGTAACATTTTCTGAGCAGCAGGTTCTAAAAGTTTACAGTCAAAACAAAGAGTGTGAACCCGTCAAATAACTAGAAGATCACATGACCATGAAGAAGTAGAAGAAACATTTGAACATCTCATGTTGTCACCAACATACCATCAAACTGAAGGACTCGGATCAAACTCAGTGCTCCTGTTTCAAATACAAAGTCCAGCTAACATGAGACCCTGCAGACACTCAAGATGTTGGATCTGATCCTGGAGCAGTGTCCTTACAGACATGACTTTACGCTCTGGTACACTCTGTGGACGTGAGGATATTATTCTCTGGAGAAACTTCTCTATTGATCAAATCTTTAATCAGGTCGTCTCTCATTCCAACCCTGATGACATTAGTCTTGTTATTGATCTCACCTGACTACTAATACGGATTGGAACATGTTGAAATCTGTATCAATATCCACAGCTACATTTTCATATGAATCTACATACACATCAATGGATCAGCAGTATGCATCATGTTCAGTCAATTTATATTATGTAGCTAAAAATCATAGATCACAAATTCCCCTCAGGGGGCTTTACCGCCTCGCTGCACCGTCAAAGAGTTAAAGTGTTTGATGCAGTCTAAATGTTCACATCTGATTATTTACTTTAATTACAACAAACATGGAAGAATTCAAGATGAGACATAAAACACTGAATTAAAAAGAATAGAACCTTTTGCACAATTAATTCAATAAATGTAATGAGACAAAAACACACTTGAGTGATAAAAGAAAGTGGTGACTATGGTTTCTCGATATGTCTTTACTAACAGGTGTACCACAGTCCTTCAAAGTATTACCTTTAGTTAGTACCTTTCTTCAAGATATCATCAATCCATCTTTACTAACAGATCATGTACCAGCCTGGACTGTGATGTCAAAAAAAACATTGAGAACTGCTAATTGAGTGTGCTGGCAACATTGTGCTCAGGGAAACCCACGGTGGTAACAGAAGTTTGTTACACTGGCACCCAACATGGGAACAGACACATGGCGAACAACGGGCAACAACCAGATAGGCCAACACAGCTGCTCATTGCGCTGGGGCAGATGCTGGGTTGGATGGCGGCCACGCAGAGGGACCAGGCGGAGACGAACAGTCAGTTCCTGAGGGTACTCCAGGCCCAGGCAGAGAGGCAGGCCCACGTCCTGGAACAGCTCGCAGCACGGACAGCTGCAGCTCCGCCCCCCTCTACGCTGCGGGGGTTGGTCTTACACAAAATGACTGTAGCAGATGACTTCCAGTCATTCCTGGACTCATTTGAGGCAATGGCGAAGGTGTGCGGCTGGCCTGCAGTGGAGTGGGCGGTCCGGCTCTTGCCTCTTCTAGCTGGGGAGGCGCAGAAAGCGGCCCTGGGGCTTCTCCCGGCAGACAGGCATAATTACGCAGACGTGTGTAAAGCCATCATAGATCGCCTGGGCCTTTCTCCGGAGGACCACCGGCAGAGGTTCCGTGAGGCCAGACTGGGCCCGAGGACTGGTCCTTCGTTTACACACAGCGGCTGAAAGAAGCCGTAACCAGATAGCTGCAACCCGGGGGTCCAGGAGGGGCTTAGGACATGGTGGAGAAGGTGGTCCTGGAGCAGTTTGTGGGGGGGCTGCCACCGCTCCACGGCATTGGGGACCGCAATCGCCCTGGCAGAGGTCCACCTGGCAGTCCATCCCAGCGGTCAGGGGGACAGTGGTTGCACATGCCGGCTACAGGGGGGGCACATCAGGCAATGGTGGATATGGGCTGTGACTTACCAAAGCCTGGTTCGGCCCAGGGCATTGGTGGAGGCATTGTGGGTGAAAATTAGGTGTGTGCATGGGGATGTTCATGAGTATTCCATAGTGTCAGTAGAAATTAGATACATGGGGAAAAAAAGTGTAAAGATTGCGGTTAGTTCCCGCCTTGCGCAACGATATGTGTGTTTTGCTCAGCTTGCTCATGTCCGACACTGCAGACACTGCTCCCGAATTCCACTCCATGGACGATTTTCCACTTGAGCAGTCTCGGGATGATACTCTACGCTCGGCCTTCGACCAGATTGTCTGTGTGGACAATCGCAGGGTGAATGATGTGTCACGTTTTGATGCGTACCCAATGCCCCGGGTTGACAAACTCCTGGACCAAACCAAGGGCTACCGACAGATTCATCTGTCGCCAGAGTCCAGGGAAAAAACGGTCTTCTCCACTTCGTTTGGTTTGTACCAATTCACCACACTTCCCTTTGGGTTGTTCGGTGCCCAAGCCACTTTTGGCCGGGACGCCGACGGGAAAACCGTGATCCGCTGCGGCTCGGAGGCGACAGCTGGAACCGGGGCTCACTGCGGCTTGGAGGCGGCAGCTGGGACCAAGGAGACGCACGGTCGGCACATCAACTCAGGAACAGCCGTGGCCGGGTAGGTCCGCGAGGCTGTTGGGATGGTTGAGGCCGCCGGGGTGGCCGTTGAGATGGTTGAGGCCGCCGGGGAGGCTGGTGGAATGGTCGAGACCGCCGTGGAGGTATGCGAGGCCGCCGGGACGGTCGAATTGACAGCGTCTGTGATTTGCTGTATCTGGATACTCAGGCTGGCCAAAAGGGTATCATTTGCTATGTCCATGTAGTGGCCAGATCGTACTCTAACGAGGGGTGGTAAGGACCCAGACGCAATATGACAGAAACCGTGAATCGGTGAAGAAGGCTTTATTTAAATGCAAAGATCTCAACAGCAAACAGTCTGGGATCCGCTCCCGTAGAGAGACCCACTCGGGGAAACGCCAAGCCGTCAGGGGAAAAGGCAGACAAAGACCGGAGGGAGCTGAGGCTAATCTCGTGGTCAGGGACAGATGACTAGGGGGGTTTACCAAGGCAGAGGCAAGACAGGGAAGTCCAAACAAGCAGGGTCAGCAATGGGAAAACAGTCCGAGGGTAAGTGCTGGAAGGTCTGGAATAATGCGATCTGGCAGTGTTTGTGTGGGACGCTGTGACTTAAATACTGAAGGGACTGAGTGCAGTAGGGTGGGCAGGTGAGTGTGATTGAGCTGACGAGATGGGTGTGACTAACAGGGGAACAGAATAAGCTGATGAGCTGGGTGTGACAGACAAGTGCACTGAGTGAGCTACAGAGGCAGGAGAGGAACTGAACTGTGACAACACTGCCTTCTCAGTTGGCTTCCCAGGGAACTCAATACGTTTAGTTTGAGATAAGTGAAGTGCCGCGATTCGTAGATATGCCATGAAATTATTTTGTGCGTTATCTACGGAATCATGAACGAGGAAGTATAAAGACCACAAAAGCACACAAGAGGCGGGAGTGGAGGTCTATGGGTCAAACTAACTGCCAACTTTCAGCCAAGAGACCGATGTTTCGATCAATCTTTTTCTGAACCTTACTACATTTTGAAAAGATTGTTTACTTGTAACAAGCAGAAATTGACGTGTAGCTGGCCTTTGTAAGAAAATGCATGAAAAATGAGGAGTAGCTTCTCAAAACATATACGAACTGTTGTATGAGGAAACGTTACACAGCAGATTTATCGTGTTTCAGCTGTTTATTGAAGCTACATAGTGGTTACATAGGGTGAAATATTATAACACAGGACTTGATGAGGCTGCAGCCTGAAATGTTTGGTGTCTTTAGAAGCTTTTGGAGCTCAATTAAAATTTATATCAACAATTTTAAGAATAAAGATCATGAGATGTAAAGATGGAGACGATGGTCGGTCTGTTGGATTAAAAGATTCATACAGCAAATTAAAGGCCCTGAAAACATCTTTGTGATGACATTTTCCACGTGTTCTATGTTGTAATACTAAGCTAGAACACCTTCAGTTAATTCATATTCACATTCTATTCTTACTGTTCCTCCACATGCCACATATTTATGTCATTTAAATCTGATCAAACCACACCAACAGTCCTAAAGAAGCAGATTAACTGACTTGTTGAGTGTTAATTATTTTTCTTTTTTTACTTTAATTGCTGCTTATTCCATCATGCATATTTAATACTGACACACTGAAGATTTTAAGTTTTTAAGAGGCTTTTAAGTAAAAACAAAACGTGATGAAATCATTAGCAAGATCTAAGAGGAAATCTTGCAGATCGTTATTTTGACATCCTGAAATACTTCTTTTAATGCTGCTTTCAAACACATCAGTCTGAGAAATCAGACTGACTCTTGTGGAAGTTGATGCCGTCTTCTCCGAAGTTGATGATGTGTTTCAGTGAGCTCAGGATCAGCGAGTCAACGTCATTGTCGAGGTCGAGTTCTGAATTGTAGTTCTTCACGGGGAAGATGCAGTTCATTGGAATTCCCACATTGGCACTGAACTCCTCCGCCTACAATAAAAAAAGATTAGATTACAACTCAGAACCATTGAGGGGTTTGTTCTCACTGCACTGATGCAATGGTATGATAATAATTATATGGATCAGTTATCGACCTGACTGTTCTGAAGCAAATCAGAGCCATAAATATATTAATACAACCAGAGGAGTCGCCCCCTGATGGCCATTAGAGAGAATGCAACTAACATATGTTTAATGTTGGGGATTCGTATAAAACCTAATGTTCAGCAACAAAATCATGACGCATTGCGTGACGCAATTACATACGAAGTCAATGCAAAGACTGTAATTTGAAGATAAAGTTGCGTGACGCTGTGTCGCAAAAGCTTATCAGTATTTAGATTCTCCTGTCATCACTGACTTTGTTGAATCAGAAATGGTGGAAAAAAATCTGTCTGTGTTCACGCAGATCTCTACGATACCTCACATCAGTAGAGACCGTAGACTGTCTATGGTGCAAACAATAACGACGCTGCTGTATTTATGCCTAGATGACGTTGTTTTGAATGTTGATGGAGCAGCTACAACGTTAGCCTAGCCTAGCACTGATTGATCCAGACTCAGAAAACAAGCATTTCAAAAGTAATTTGCTTGTTGTCTTGTGGACAGACCTGACAAAGCATGAATTCAGACATTTAACTAATCTGCATTATCAAGTAGTTTTTTTTGGCATCCTTTTTCATCCGTTTATTGCATAAGAAATTACAGCAAAACCTGTTTATTTTGGGTTCATAAAGCTGTAGTAAACCAGCCGATGTGTGGCTTAATAGATGCAGTGAATACAGCTCAATTAAATTCAAAGAGCTCCTCAAGATGATGTTATGAACTCAGACAAGACAACATTTAGTTTCTCGGGATATCTCGGACTTCCACAATATGAACAAAGCAGCAATAGTGGTTATTTTAGCCATGATTGATGATTGGCTACATGGAGGTAAGTCCCCAGTCTCCTGTTTGGCGTGTCTAGCGCGAGTGACGCGAATGAACACAAATGATCAAACTCCCGCGTGTAATACAATGCAAAATTGTATCCGCATTTGGTATGAACACAGCATTAGTTAGGTTAAAAAAAAAGAATTTGTTGTAAAACACACAATCTCTGCAACAAAGAGAAGCACATGGCTAATTGTTATGCTATAAAGACATCATCGGACCTTCCAGTTTTTTTTCCCTAGGATTGGGAACATGGACTGGATATAAGAAGTGGACTGATGTTTTGAAGCCTCGAGTACAATGATTTTGCCGTCGCCATCTTGTAATACGGCCATCGCCATGTTGCTCTTTTCACAACCAGTGAACTGGAAGTGACCATATGTGGACTGAGGAGTGACGTAGAGACGCCATATATGTCTCTGGTAGAGAGACCTGTCAATCACCTTGTAGCCCCGCCCTAAAGCATACACTGCTTTATGGTCTGTTTGACTCTAAATGAACCATAATTTACTAAATGAACATCATGCTGTATTGAAGAAGACTTGAAACTAGAGATTGAGACCATAAACTCATGTTTACAATGTTTACTGAGGGAATAAATCAAGAGAGAAGTAGAGTTATTTTCTATAGACTTCTATACAACCAGACGAGTCGCACCCTGGTGGTCAGGAGAGAGAATGCAGCTTTAACACATGAAGCTTTGACTTCTATACAACCAGAGGAGTCGCCCCTTGGTGGTCAGTAGAGAAAATGCAGCTTTAACACATGAAGCTTCGGCTTCACTCGGCAGAACCGGAGGTTGCCGCCTGATTGGGAAGGCATGATCCACCCTACTCTGCCACTGATTGGCTAGTACTCGTCATAACTTAAGCGTTGTTTATTCAGCGCGAGCCTCCGTGGATGGAGGGCAAAGAGTATGGACGAAGGCGCTGTGCTGTGATGAAGCAAGAAAACATTGAATGTAACGTCATAAACCAACCTCCACTATGCCGAGGAGGAATTATAACTATCTGTAAACTCATATCTCATATTCATGAACTAATTTACCTTCATACAAGTCCTGTCAAGAAAGTCAAGTATTAACTGGATTTTAAAGAAACAAAGGTTGAATATCCTATAAACAATTTGGCTGCAAAATATTTACTCAAATGTAGATTTTTAAGACTTCCTGTTTCTAAAGCATCTAAAAACTAACTGTCCTTTATAAAATCATGTTAATAGTGTTTTCATCAGTGAACTATTGGGACAGTCACGTCTGCAAAGCTCTCATCAGGTGGCTCAACCAAGTGCCACGACCACTTGTGGAGCCTTTGTGCAGGCCGTAATCATGGTCAATTGTGATTTCCATCTATCTGCAAATGCATAATATTGCTGATCAAACATACCTTCTCTTTCAGGTACTTGACCATGTAGATGTTCTTTAAATCCTTTTGGATTTCAGGACAGACTTCATCAACTTTGGTGAGAATGGCCACTTGAGGGATCTCTGCCAGGACAAAAGGTAGAAAACTACTGAGTCCCGTCACTGAACATGAATACAAACTCTCTGATTATGTGAACCACAATCAAAGCTACTAGAAGTGACATTTCTATTAAAAACACTAGAGAAGAATAAACAGAGATTTCTGCTCTCACTCAGTTTACTGGCTTCCATCCTGATGTCCTGAATCTTCTTCACAGTTTTATCATTCATTTGAGAAACTGTGTCGGCAGGAACGACACAAACCAGAACATGAACTTTGTCGTTGAGATTTGGGGAATTGTTGTAGAATTTATCGTCCTCTGACAAGCTACTTTCAGGATTGAACTGGAAAACAAATTTAAACCCAGTTAAAGGACTGTATTGTGATATAATTCAAATTAATCACATTAACACATTTTGTCAACAACTTTTCTGTAAAGTTTGTACTCTGTAGCCGTTCTTCATGTGTCCCTTTAAAGCCAGTTTGATGTCGTCCACCAGAACACCATTGATTGGATCCAGGCCCATGATGTCATTGAAGACAAAAGGGTAAAAGGACTCTGGGCCTCCTTTCTGGATCTTGTAGGTTGTGTACTGTAAAGTAGATATGGAGGAAAAAGTGAAGTTAATTATTATTATCATTAGAGAGAAGGAATAGACATCCATAGCAAGCTAGTATGGTTTATGGATTAGTTTTTGCAGTTTGGGGTTCATCAATATGGTTTAGTTAGTTCTCCCTATTTGGATTTGAACTAATCAAACTACAACAGATCGATCGTCGTTATTTAGTCCACATCAAACATGGCCCGCACCAGGATTGTCTCTCTCCTGGTGCTGAGGTGGAACTTTACTAAAATGTGGGGTTGCTCAGAACGTGCTGAGAAAAAAGTTGATTTTTAAGTTCTCCTGTTTCCAATAAAAGCAGATATGGAACATATGCACATTTAACCTATACATGTAGTTTTTCATTGAATTTGGCCAAAATATACTCCCCAAAAATAGCTACAGGCCTACAAGTGACCACAGGCCAATGACATAAAGTCTTCCACGTGCAAAGCATAGACTGTATATAAGAAGTGAACGTAACCATCGTGACGTCCCACATTGGTTTGTTGACTACGGGTTTGAAGCCTTGAGTTATTGGCCGTCGCCATGTTCCATGGTTTCAAGAAAAACTCCAGGGAACAGTCCTAAATTCGCTGGTCAAACAACAGACTGTCTTTGGATCCTGAAGGAGGAGCGGATAACTTGCCCCGTGCTCTGCCACTTTAACCTGCAGAAGGAAGTTCACAGAATTCCTGGATTCTTGAAGTGGACATTTGTTGTTTTCAACACCGCCAGACGAGAATCTGTGTGCCGATGGAGCGTTATGGTCCCTGGTCTGAGGGAAGAAGAACAAATCCCTGCTGCAATACAGAGGATTCGTTTGACCCGCTGAGAGAGTGCAGTGACGGCCCCCGGTCTGAAGCAGGAGGAATTCTGCTGAATAAGTCCGAAGGAACACACTAACCGCTTCAAAGCAATCTGAAGTACTAGACTTTGTCTGGGCAGAGACGGGTCATCGTATGTTTGTAACCTTTTTTGTTTTGTTTTAAGTTGAACTGTACTATTCACCGTGTTATTGTGTATTTTACAGACTGCTGAGTCCCGTTCAGTGTTGTTCCATGCTGCTGAGCTTTGTAGTGTTTAAATCCACCGCCGCGAGTAAAGTCAGTAAACTGTACTTTACATACGTACGTTAAAGTCTGTTATAGTTTTAAAGAGCAGTTTCTGTGATTATTCTGTGCATATGTGTTGTGATGATAGCTGGTTGTTGAAGTCAGTGTTAGGATTGAAACCTTCACTTTTCACTCTGAATGTGGAATAATAATTTGACTATTGACATTTTGAGTGAACACCAATTTTGAGACTTAATCCACAGTTTGGTTATTGGTCCCTGATCCCAGGGATGTGCTCCTTTATTATTAATATATGTTAATAATTCTATTGATATTCATAATTGTATTATGAGAGTGGAGTTATTTATTTATCATTAATATTAATAATTTTATTAATATCAATACTGTAATGTCATAACCAAACACGCTCCTGCCAGATCCCCACACTATGAATTTGGGATGTTTTTTAATCAACACAATTTGTCATACCTCTTTGGTGAAACAGCCGGTAGAGGCATTAGATGCCAAAACCTGAGTGTATATTCTGTCTCTCAACACAGTGTTGACGGAGTTGATGAAACTGGACTTTCCAGCTCCAACTGGTCCATGAAGAAGAATCCTGATCTGCATGCCTTCAGACGGAGGATTGTAGTCCTTCACTTCCTGCTGAGCGCTCTGTCTGTCTCTGCTCAGGAAGGAAACATCACATCAGACGTTAACAACAATGCACACAGCAAATGTAAATTACTCAGGAGGTTTCTGTGACACAGCCAAGCAACCACAAATAAGTTCAAGGTCAAACTATTTTTAAGTGCAATTCTTTCTTTTCTTTTTGATTTATATGTATTGCCTCAGGATTGGGAGCATTTTGACTGTCAACATGTTTGTAGCTAACAATGCTAACAATGCTAACTATGCAAACAACAGCAACAGTGTTTACCTGAGGGGCATGTTTAAATGTCAGCAGTATTATATAATACTAATATGTGCACACAAATGATTCATTCACAACCTAAATCAAGTAATTCAAGAGCATATGTTGGTGATTAGAGAACACTCATCAGTAATAAAGTTCACTTTCAGGACGCAGACACACTCACCCCCATTTGATTGTCCTCCATGGTTCATTGAAAACTGAGAAGAGTGACACATGTTCATCACAGATAAAAATCCTACAACATTTGAGTAACTTTTTATGAATGATTTTCAAAAGTAATCTTACGTGGAGAGGGTCGAGTGGTAGAGCTCCGCTGTCCCATATCTGAAGTAAAAGTGAAATTCAGTCATAAAATATGAAGTTAACTGAACGCCTCAAAAAAATGAAAGCAAATTAATATTTCAATGTTATAATCCATCAGAGTGTCTTTTATTTCTTTACTTGTTAAATTAAAATGGAAAAATACAAACTAAAATGTGTTAATGTTGATTGTACGGAGCAGATTTAAAATTACCACACATCCACAATCACAACCCCCTCCCATACACACACAGGCACACACACCTGTGTGAACACCTGTTCACAGCCCCATATATAAATTTGTACACATTTTAAACTTCAAACAAAAAATTCAGGTGTTTGTTATGGGCATTGGACCAGGTAGACCTCCGAGCCTACATGGGTCTGTAGATTCTAGCAGGAGTATATCGGTCAAACAATGAGGCTACTATAAGGGGCTGAGGGGCAAGGTAGTGGCTGGAGTATACCTTCCAGCCAGAAGGCTCCACCCACTCCTCCAGGAGAGTGAGATCAGGTGCGGCAGGAGACACACCGGATCTCATCTCCTCGTCAAGGAGAGGAACAAAAGGATAAGCAGGGAAGACGTGCGAGGAGAGACATGTTGGGAGAGGAGCAGCGTCCCGGCTAGATTAGGAAAGTTTAGTTTTAGTTTGAGGAAAGCGCTCTTGGAATGAGCTTGATTTTCTGTTGTTTTTGTTTGTTCAAGTTGTTTTATTAACCATCTGGGGTCTAAGGGCATTTTCCTGATTTTTACATATTTTCTTAAATTCACCCTTAAAGGTACTTTCATATGAGACATACCCATGTGTTGTATATGATAATTTGCAGAACAATCTCAGCTATCTATATAATGAGTCACCAATTGTCCTGCAAAGAGATAATTTGGCCATAAAGCTGTAAAATATCTTCAAATCTCTTGTGAAAATATACCTTTACTCATGTGGACGAACTGTTTTGGTGCTTGAAATTGGTTTACCAAAGTCTTAGGTACACAAAAGTGGTGGAATACATGGATAAAATAGTGTCTAAATGTCTAAAACCAAATTTTGTAGAGGGACTGAGATAAAATGGGACTGAGTAATTACTTTATACAACAGATCAAGCTTCATTGGATGTGTGCTGTTGGGATATGTTTCCCCTCCCCTCCCCGGAGCAGGACCTCCGTTCACGTTAAAGTGCAAATGAAAAATGAACATTACAACAGTTTTTGTTTTCAAACTAAATATTTACTATATCGCTAAAAGCACGTCGCTAACTGTAAACTTTCTCTTCGCCACATTCTCTCTTCTCTCTGACATCTCGCATGCCGACTGAATAAAAACTGCAGTGTGTTTCTGAAGTGTAAGGTGATGGGTAGGTTCTTGGTGATTTCCTGAGTGTCCATTGATTAGTTTCATACAAAAATGTAGACGGACACATGAATCCACAAATGACGGTGAGAGGCGGAGCTCGACACCCACGAATCACACGACACGTCGATGCTCCTGGCGCGCTGTGTGAGTCACATACGATAATTAATTTAGGCATCAAGTAAACACAGCAAAAACGCGCTGGGCGTGCGTCGACGCGCAAACTGACTCTGCCTCTGACTGCTGCGCTGCCATTTATATCTGGGTCCTCCGTGCAATCCTGTTACACTGGTGGAGAATGTTGGCGCGAGGACCTTAGTGGTGGCGCAGCAGTCCAACAATGGAGGATCTGGTGCGAGAGTCGGTGCGTATTTCTGCTGAACAGCAGACCCTGCATTTGGCAATGATACAAGAGCAACGACAGCAGAATGCCCTTATCCATGCAGAGGTCCAGAAGTGTATAGCCCTCCAGCACTAAGGGAAGGGACCAGGCAGCCAAATCCATGCCGGTTTATTCCTAAAATGAGAGAGTGACGATATAGAGGCCTACTTGATGGCCTTCAAGCATGCAGCTAACAGGGCTGGCCCGACGAGACATGGGCAGATCTTGGTAAACAACAAGCCTACCTCGACTTCCCTACGGACCAGGCCAAGGAATATGCTGTCTTAAAAAAGGAAATCCTGGCAAGGTACGGCTACAGTTTAGCAGCAAGAGCGAGATTAAAGCCAGATTTAAGCCTGAATTGCGAGCCAGGGCACAAATGTATGACCTCGGCCAGCTTACCAAAGCTTGGCTGACATCCTACCCCGAGAAGCTAAGTGTCTTGGAGAGGATCATGATGGACAAGTACATTCGGTCTCTACCGTATGAGGCCAAGAAAATGACTAGTCAGCAGAATCCAGCCAATCTAGATGAACTGGTTAGCCTGGTGGAGAGCCAGAGGGTTACAGCTGAACTGCTGAAATCAACACGAGCAGTCCCTCAGGTGAGCCGGAGATCTAGGGAAGAGGTACCAAAGACTAGGAGGACACCTGAACTGGAGGATCCAAGACGAAGGCGACCTCCTTCAACCGGTAAGCCAATGAGAGCAAAGCCACATATCCTGGGACTGTCTGGTGAATGATGAACCGATGCCCACAGCCGACTCATTGGGTGGAAGACCCTGTCACTTGCTCGCCTCCTGCTGGGTGGAGGAAACCTCCCCAGCCCATATGATACCAGTCAAAGTAGATGGGAGAGATGCAGAAGCGCTGGTTGACTCAGGCAGTGTTGTGTCCCTCGTCCAACCTCATCTTCTGGAACCATGAAGGCCTGGTGAGGTGGTGCCGGTCTCCTGCGTACATGGGGACACCAAAGAGTATCCTACCGGCATCATCAAACTCACTCCAGTTAAAGGCAGCTGTCAGCTGAAAGTAGGGGTGGTTCCATCTCTCCTGGTCCCAGTCTTGATGGGACGCGATTGCCCACTATATCACCGGCTGTGCTAGGAAAAACGGGGGAGTCCACCCAGAACCAAGTCTAATCCAAAATTTAAAAGCAGAGAGAAAAAACATACTCCCACCAGTACATCTCGTCAGGAGGTGCCTAAACTGGTGTGTGTGGCACTTGAAGAAGGAGGGGTACCCCGAGTTCAAATGCAGAGGAGACACTGGATAACTTTTTTTTTGCATTCCCATAGGGGCCAGGCACTGATAGCGGAGAGGATGAAGCCTCCTTGCTGCCAAGTTTCAGGGGCCAGTTCGGAACAGCCTAGTTGGAGGACCCTAATCTGACAACATCGCAAAAGAAGCCTGGGAGGAGCAACCAAGTCCCCATCGGTATCTTGTGGAACATGTGGAGAAGATGCAGACTCATATGAAGGACGTGTGGCCAATGGTGAGGGAGCACATGGCTCAAGCCTAAGAAGCACAAAGGCAAGTGTACAATAGAGGGGCCCAAGCTCGGGAGTTCCAACCAGGAGACAAAGTACTGGTCTTAATCGCCACCACTAGCCACAAGTTCTTGGCCTCCTGGCAAGGACCCTATGAGGTAGCAGAGAAGGTTGCTCCAGTCAACTACAAGGTATGTCAACAGGGGCGACTACTATGTTAACCTGCTGAAAAAGTGATATGGCCGAGATACGCTTCTGTTTTGTATTTCCCCTGATGTGTTCCCCTCTTCTCCAGACAGTGGAGTTACTGAAGTAGCATTTGGTCCCGGCTTATCAAAAGCACAGCTACAACAAACCGGGGAGCTGGTCCAACAGAATTTGAATGTGTTCTCAGCACAACCTGGGCTCACATCCCTGATTGAACATCACATTAATACAGAACCAGGCCAGAAGGTAAAAGTGCACCCCTACAAAATACCCAAAGCAAGAAGGGCAGCCATTAAGCAAGAGGTCCAGAAAATGTTGGCTCTAGGGCTGATAGAAGAATCCTACAGTAAGTGGACCAGTCCGGTTGTCCTGGTGCCTAAACCAGACAAAACCAACCGATTCTGTAATGACTTTAGAAAATTAATTTAAATTTCAAAGTTTGACGCTTATCCTATAACTATGGTTCATGAGCTGATCGACTGGCTCGGCCAGTTTTATCAGCACCCTGGAAAATAAATAAATAAATAATATATAATTAAATATCGTTAACAACCCGCAAACTGACTCTGCCTCTGACTGCTGCGCCGCCATTTATATCTGGGTCCTCCGTGCAATCCTGTTACAGTACAAAAGCTCTGTGGGATGCGGAGTCCCGGGAGGCCTTTATTCCGGTCAACAATGTCCTTACAACAGTTTCATGTCATCTCAAGAATTATCCAATTTGATAACAGAGATTCAATTTCAATTCAATTCGTTTTGTATAGCCCAAAATCACAAATTACAAATTTGCCTCAGACAGCTTTACAACCTGTACACATATGACATCCTCTGACCTTTGACCCCACAAAAACCTTTAACGGGGAGAAAAAGGGAAGGAACCTAAGGGAGAGCAACAGAGGAAGATCCCGCTATCAGGATGGACAGAAGTACAATAGATGGCATGTGTACAGAATAAACAACATAACAGAGTTACAACACATTCAATGCATATGACAGAAATGATTCACATAATGAGAGTAGTAGGATGATGAAAAAGTTAACAAAAATAACAGCAACAGAGGATATAGTAGATTAATAATGATAATAACAGCTGTAATGGTATTGGCAATACTAATAACAATGCAACTAGCAATAACAATGATAATAGCACCTAGTGTCAGGCAGGACCAGGGTCCAGATAAAACCAGGACCAGATATAACCATGATCCATGTAAACCTGTGAGGCGAGAAAGAACAAAGACTCCAGAGATGAGCAAAGTTAGTAATGTGCATTAACTCTCTGGAATCTACGGACGTGCCGGCACATCTACGCGGTGTTTACTCGTTATATATTAAGTTCTCCATGATAATACGGCAAAGAAATATGGTTGAGATGTTGTCGGCATCTCCATTTCCGTGTCCTTGTTCTCACAAGATTGTACGTGACTCACACAGCGAGCCAGGATCTTGGAAGTGTCATGTGATTCGTGGGTGTCGAGCTCCGCCTCTCACCGTCATTTGTGAATTCATGTGTCCGTCTACATTTTTGTATGAAACTAACCAATGGAAACTCAGTAAATCCCTAAGGACCTACCCACCTTATGCTACAGAAACACTGCAGTTTTCATTCAGTCGGCATCCAAGAGAGAAAGTACGAAGAGAAAGTTTACAGTTAGCGACGTACTTTCAGCGAGATAGTAAAAATTTAGTTTGAAAACAAAAACTGTTGTAATGTTTATTTTTCATTTGCACACATCCCATGGAGCTTGATCTGTAGTATGAAGTAATCACTCAGTCCCATTTGATCTCAGTCCCTCTAACAGCTGGTGGAAGTGGAGGGACAGACATCACTTCTACTCAAAAAAAGATAATACTAATTTTGGTTTTAGACATTTATTATACATTTATCTACTATTTTATCCATATATTCCACTACCTTTGTGAACCTAAGACTTTGGTGAACCAATTTCAAGCACCAAAACAGTTCATCCACATGAGTAAAAGAGATTTGAAGAGTTTCAAAAATCAGACTTAGATTTTTCAGCTTTAGGGCCAAATTATCTCTTTACAAAGTGCCTTAGGACAATTGGTGCCTCATTATATAGAGAGTTGAGATTGTTCTGCAAATTATGATATACAACACATGGATATGTCTCATATGCAAGTGCCTTTAAAGGTGAATTTAGGAAAATGCCCTTATACACCACAGGGTTGATGGTGCATGAATTCATACAGAAGGAAATAGAGAAGGGTGGGGGTCAGCATGGCAGGAGGCAGGACCAGGGTCCAGATACAACCACGATCTATGGAAACCTGCGAGACGAGAAAGAACAAAGACTCCGGAGATGGGCCAGGGACGAAGTAGAGTTAATAATGTGCATTGATGTGACATGAATTCCTACAGAAGGAGAGAGAGAGAGGAGAAGAGAGGAGCTCAGTGTATCCTAAGATGTCCCCCAGCAGTCTAGGCCTATAGCAGCATATCTAGGGGCTGGACCAGGACAAACCTGAACCATCTCAAACTATAAACCTGAACCAGCCCTAACTATAAACCTGAACCAGCACTAACTATAAACCTGAACCAGCCCTAACTATAAACCTGAACCAGCCCTAACTATAAACCTCAACCAGCACTAACTATAAACCTGAACCAGCCATAACTATAAACCTGAACCAGCACTAACTATAAACCTGAACCAGCACTAACTATAAGAGTTATCAAAGAAGAAAGTTTTAAGTCTACTCTTAAATGATACACGACCTCCCTGCTGGCGAAAAGACAGACTGGCTGCCATCAGGAACGTTTGGGCAAGATCTGGGCAGCATGTGATGCCAGGAGCAGCTATGCCTGTAATATGCAGGTCTACACGGGGAAACCTACTGATGGAAGGCCAGAAAGAAAACAGGGCATGCGTGTTGTACTGGACATGACAGCCAGTCTCAAGGGGCATAATATCACATGTGATAACTTTTTTACGTCATATGCGCTTGGTCAGGAGCTGCTGAAATAAAAGCTCACCGTGGTGGGGACCGTGAGAAAGAACAAGCCTGAATTTCTGGTGTCGGCCAGAGGGAGAGAGGCACTCTTGTCAAGATTAGCTTTCACTGACACACACTGTCTTGTGTAAATGGACTTGTACTTGTATAGTGCCTTTCTAGTCTTCCAACCACTCAAAGTGCTTTAACACTACATGACATCATTCACCCATTCATACACTGATGGGAGGGGCTAAGGTGCCACCTGTCCATCAGGAGTAGCTAACATTCAATTGCTCTTGTAGGCACAGCTACAAGAGCAATTTGGGGTTAAGTGTCTTGCCCAAGGACACATCTACATGGGCTAGCGGAGCCTGGGATCAAACCGCCGATCCTTTGATTGAAGGACGACCCTGCTCACCACTAAGCCACAGTCGCCCACGTGTCACATGTTCCTAAGAAGAACAGAAAGGTCATCCTGATGAGCATGCTACACAAAGATGCCGCTGTTAGCACCACAGAGGACAGGAAGCCCCATATCATCCAGGAATACAACAGCAACAAAGGAGGTGTCGACTGCCTTGATAAGGAAATTTATATATTTACATCTATCATGTATTTTATCTTACTTTTATTCACGTAAAACATTGCATTTTTGTCTAAGACAGATTCAATATAGTTTCCAATCTCTTATTTATTGTTTATTTCATTGCAGCTTACTGTTACATACACCTGCAAGTGAATGACAGCCCGTTGGCCTGTGGTAGTGTTCCACAACATCCTGGGTGTGTCTGCATATAATGCAAATGTGGTGTGGATAGCGATCGACCCAGCCTGGAATCAACTCAAGAGGAGACTCTTCCTGGAAGAGCTTGGGAAAGCTTTTAGTGACTCCACTAATTCAACGACACCAGAGATAAAAGCTCTGTGCCCCTAGAGACAATAAAACAAGCCTTAAATGCTACAAATGTGATGCCTATGTTAGCAAGGCAATTGTACAATGCCACACCCATGCATGAACACACACACACACACACACACACACACACACACACACACACAGATGACTATTCATTTTGATGTTCTCTGAATTTGGTCTGTTTTGATTTAGATTTGTGTCTATTCTTTATATTTTCACAGCAGTTATTCATGTAAACCACTAGTCTGAGACGTTGTGCACAGCTTAAAAAGGTGTTAAATAAATTTGGTGGTGATTAATTGTTTTTGTGTTAATGTAAGAGCAGTTAAAACACACCAGTAACACTAAAGTAAGGGGGGAGTAACGAACACAACAGGAGGGTTAACTTATGAGCAACATCACAATGATTCATGAAAAACCTCATCTTGTCAGTTTCTTTCACAATAATTCTTAATTGTATTCTGTAAAAAGAAAAACGTTAAAATCAACAATTCACAAAAACCAAAAGGTGAATTTTAACATTTAAATGGACTTTAAAGAGGAATTCAAACCTGTTGTTGAACGTGAAGGTAGTCAAAGGCAGGATGTGAGTCCAGAGACTAACGGAGCAGTTTATACCTCAGCACAAGGTGACGTAATGCAGATGAGCAGTTCAGAGAAACTACTTTCACTTTCACTCACGAGCCTAATGGTCCAATCCTCTGCCTCCCTTAGAGACGATATAGGCTGAACCATTATCACTCAGGGAAGAAGAGGAATGAACCATTAAGTTTGTTGGAGATGAGCCAGTCCTGATCAGAATCGATCACAATGCATGCTGGGTATATTTGTGTTCGACTTGCTCTGACGTCATGACCACATGGTCAACGACGACCTCACGAGAGCCAGGCGCCGCAGTTTTTAGAGCCAGGCGCCGCAGTCGCTCTCCACCGACTGCGTGACCCAATGCATGATGGGAAACACCTGGCTGTCTCCACATCAGAGAGCTGATTGGCTCTTAGATTTGACAACAAACACAACGTTTTGTAGAAAATCCTATTTTTCTGTGTAGTTGTAAAACTTAACGCTCAATTGTTGGCTGTTAGTCTCAAGTTTAATCTAAAGACATATCTTGTGTGGTTGATAATAATAAAGCTTATTTATATAACACATCTTGTGTGGTTAATAATAATAAAGCTTATTTATATAACACATATCAAAATGAGTATCAAAGTGTTTAACAGATATAAAAAGAACAAGGATGCTAATACATGCAAATTTCTACATAAATATATATTTACAAACACAAATAAATCCGAACGAGAGCTGTAACAACAAGTAGCCTACAGATCTCACTGGAAGTCACTGTTTCTGTGACTTCCTGTTTATAGGAGGCTGACAATTCTCCTCCTTGACCTCAGTGTTTAGTCATCACCGGTGATGATGATGATGGTGATGATGATGATGATGATCTTGTCCACTTTACAGAAGAGAAGCTTTGGACTGAACCTATTGACTCTGCCCCGTCAGACGTGACTTCACAAGTTTCTGGTGAATGCTGTAGTTCATCTAGTTGTTGTGTATTTACCTTCTAAACCCCGAGAATCCTCTGGAGGGATTAAGAAGCATGATTCCTCACTAAAGTACACCGTTTATCAAAGCCAGAAGCTGTAAAACTGTTATGTTTAGTGAGATTTTCATCTTTCCGACGGGCCATGAACACATCATGTGTGACAAAGAAACCGAAATTAAGCTTATAATTGTGATATTACATAAAACCATTTTATTCTAGACGTCTCATTTAAAGTCCCAAATAAACCGTTCACTTAAAACATTAAATTCTGAGCTCCTCAGTGAAACTATGACATCATGATTGATTCCTCTGAGACCAACAGTCACGTGACAACAAATCAGAGAAACTCTGAGTGAACTTCAGGCCGCAGTTAATACATTGTACTGTGTTTAGTTGAGTTTAGTTTCTCTCAGTATGACCAACCTTTCCCTTCATAAAACCATATGAATGATATGTTTTACATACGGAATCAGTAAATTAAGATGTAAGCGCTTTGAGTGATCGGAAGAATAGAAAAGTCCTTTTACTCTTTCAATTTGCGGAATATTTTATTTTTCTCCTTTTGATTAAAACCTTACAAAAGTGTAATGTTTTACAGTTTGGGTTATTTTAAATCTGCTCCGTACAATCAACATTAACACATTTTAGTTTGTATTTTTCCATTTTAATTTAACAAGTAAAGAAATAAAAGACACAGTGATGGATTATAACATTTAATTATTAATTTGCTTTCATTATTTCGAGGCGTTCAGTTAACTAGTTAACAATTTATGACTGAATTTGACTTTTACTGCAGATATGGGATGGTTCAGCTTGTTCACCTCCGGGATGATTATTTCTGTGGCCGGTGTGATGAACATGGAGAATGTCAAGGCGATGTCACGGGCGTGGGACGCCGCGTACACTGTGGGGCCCGGGGTCATCAACCTAGCATTTCGCACCGTGCTGCCCTCTTGGTCGTACGCTGCCGAGGACCATGTTATTTCTCCGTTTTTTGACAGGAAGGTCTCTCTTTCGACTCGAGAGGCGACATCTCCATCTCCGGCTTCGGCTTCGGCTACGGCTTCTGCGTCTGAAGATGATGCTGACTCATCATGCACTGGGTTGTATTCCTCCCCATCGTCTTCTTTGTCTCCTTCTTCGTTGTCTTCGTTGTCTACTCTGTCTTGTTCTTGTTCTTGTTCTTGTTCTGACACATCTTCCACGTCCTCTTCCATGTCCTCTTCCACGTCAACATTTGAGGAGAACAGCTGTTCGAGAACCTATTGAGTGGTGAAACACCGTGCAGTCATGATGCCGACTTCAGCACCTCGGATAGGACCATGGCCAGAACCAGCACCAGCACCAGCACCACAGACGCAACCAGCACAACTAGCACAACCAGCAGCACCACCACCGACACCACATGGCTGGACGTGGACCACAGATAGTAGTAGTAATAGTTTTCCCTGTGGAGATTACTAAATGCAGAATTTGGCCACTTGCGTGTTTCTTCCGTTTCTGGGGATTTGGGTAGAACAATGATTCAAACACAGTTTTAGTTACACCACTTTATTTTTATGTACAGCGTGTATGGATAGACATTGGGGAGATGTATACACACACATATGCACGCGGGTCAGAGTGACCCGAGGACAACAAGAGGGTTGGGGAGATGTACTCGGGTCACTCTGACCCGAGGGAGGACAACAGGAGGACTGGGGATAGATACACAGGGTCACTCTGACCCCAGCCCAACGGGAGGCTTGGGGAGATGCATACACACATATGCATGCGGGTCATTTCGACCCGAGATCAACCGGAGGCTTGGTGATACATATGCGGGTCACTTTGACCCGAGGTAACGGGGTGGCTTGTGCACGAAGCCACCTCATATGCACGAAGGTCAGAGTGGCCCCAGAAAAGTGGGAGGAATATATAGATATATAAATTATTATATATACACACACACATATGCATGAGGGTCACTTTGACCCAAGGACAACGGGAGGTTTGGGATACAGACACATATGCATGTAAGTCAGATTGACCCGAGGATATCGGGCGGGGTGAAATCTCAGAGAAAACACAACCGCGGGGTCAGAGTGACCCGAGGAAAACGGAAGGGTTAAGAGTCTTCCCCTTTCAGGGTTTGCATGTAAGTTATCCTAAGAGTCTTCCCCTTTTGGGGTTTGCATGATCTCAGGGTCTTCCTGTGGTTTCAAAAAGTATTAAGACTTCCATGTAATTATTCCTCAGGGTCTTCCCCTTTCGTGGTTTGCAAAAAGTATTGTTAAGAGCCTTCCCCTTTCGGGGTTTGCAAAAAGTATTCATAAGAGTCTTCGCGTTTTAGGGTTTGTATGTAAGTTATCCTAAGAGTCTTCTCCTATTGAGGTTTGCACGTTAGTATTCAAAAGGGTCTTCCCGTTTCAGGGTTTTGTTAGTGTGTTCTGATTGGATGCCTGGTGGAGCCTCAGAAAGAATTCAGCCTACAACTTCTCTCGTGCTGGTACCAAGATTTATTCTTTGGTCACATGCAAAGTTTACCAGCGCTGCAATTGCAAAAGCAGGGAGTCCCTCTGTCAACACGCAGGTTGAGAGGAAGGAATACCACGAAAAGACGGAAGTTCGGCCCTTTCATACACCGATTTCGTCACAGGTTTGTATCTTACCATCCTGACCTCTGGTTGGCTCTAAGCTGAAAAGGGGGAGAACAATCCCACCTTTCCTCACCAGACTGGCACGTGCAACGGCCTGTCGGCTTCTTTACTGTAAATTTACTGATAACATATAACATGCATGAGTGTTGTGATCCAAGGCGTGTATCTATCCTTGAGGAAAAGACAGAGCGTCTTTTGCCAGACACAACTCTGGACTCGAGTAACCTTTAACCTCTTTCACAGACAGTAAGAACAAGAATATACACACAATATAAGGATTTATATTATCAATCCCCCTTTTTACATAATTTATTATGTAAACTAAACAATAATATAAAGCTACAAAAAATGGGCTATATCAGTTCATAACTATGTGTGTGTTATTTATTTAACAGAGTGGAAATCTCTAACAGCCTAAAGCTCATACCTATATAATAAAAAGCTAAGCTAAAACCCATCTATATCCAGGATCTTTATATAACCCTTGTACTAGAGAACCGTTGTCCCTAGGTATTTGTAACCCTCTCCTTCTACTGGATAATCCTCTAAGCGCATAATATTGCACAATCAAAAACAGTATAAAATCACCCAAAAGTCTCACGCCTTCTACGTGTGTGCATGTGTGCGTTTACTATATGGGATATGGTCAAACATTAGCAAGTTATGTGTACAGGAATGGGGGGTCTAACTCAGTCTCTTCTTAGGATCCATCGATGTCGAATCTTACCATAACATCCTCCAACAACTGTACCTCCTCTGCTAACAAAGCAATTTGATATAACGGGGGCAATTTAGAGTCCACTGCTGTGGTGATACACTTCAGGCATAACTGTCTAATATAGGGGATGCAGCAGCATCCACATAAGGCCATCACTACTATCACCATAACTATGGAAAGGAACACGGATATGATTACGCCTTTCCGAATATACCATTTAGCCAATCGTTCAGGGGGGTTTCTCTGCCTGAGTGTTCTGCCAATTCATGGGACATTGCTCTCAGACCGTCTAAGGCCTTAGTGAAAGATCCATCTAGGGCTGTGTTATTTGGACTGAAGGTGCAAAAGATTTGGCCAAACATCGAGCAGACTCCTCCTTTCTCTGCTAACAACATATTGAGTGCCACGCTGTTCTGATAAGTCATTAGAGAGGTGGCAGACAATTGGCCGTGAACCCCCTCTAAGGCGTCTCGGGTCATGTTAGTCAGACGCTGGATGTTAAAATGCACAGTTTAAATGGTCAACATTTTTGCTTATGGTTATCATTGGGAACATTGATTCAAAACCGGCCGCTATCTGATCTATTCGTTTGTACTCATCTGGCACTCCTCTGGCTATGGCGTCAAAATAAACTGGAGAACCAGCTTTTAGGTCAAAACTCCTTTTCTTTCTATCCAAGGGGCCCTGGGATTTTATGTGACTGACAAGCTCCTCGGCACCTAGTGAGATTACTCTGATGGGGACTATTAGTGAAACTGAGGCACAGTTTCCTTGCCAGTTACTAGGGAGGACATTCATCAATCGTCTTCCCCCATAGAACCAGTATATGTCTGACCTAGCATAATGTAGTCTAGTCACATTATCCCAATTGGTTACATTGATAGTACTGTTGCACCAGTCTCCGGGTATATATATAGTAATTCTTATTTTACCCATTGGATCTTTCCCTGACACATCTACTCCCACCGCTAGGGAGAACGTGCTTTTGTTGCCCTGAAATGGTGATTCTTTTAGGTCCGTTATGGTGATAATGAGTGAGTTGTTTTCTCCTGCTTTAGGGGTGATTACCTGACCTCTGATTAGACTAATCTGCCTTTGGAATGTACCGACTGTACCTCCCACCTCGGACACCCACCCACCTGGTCTAGAATTCCAATACGCATAGCTCCAGTCTGGACACCAGGGGTTGCTGCCTGTCGGTTATCCCCAGGGAAAGATACACATGTAAACATCATACCCTCTCCACCCTTGTTGGTTGTTCCCACAACTGATGATGCTACACAGATCTACCTGGAAAGCCTGAGACCCAGACTCGTTTTTAATATATATAACTGGGTTTAGATTTGGTGGTCTGCTTCTTTTTACTCTTTGCAGGGGAGACTTGGTGCTTGTTAGAGGGGAGGACGTGGTGGTTCTATTTTCTGGCTGGTCTAAGTTCTTCAGTTGGAGTTCCCACCACATGCAAGGGAGTCCTACTGAAAGACTTATAGTTAGGAGGACCAATAAAGTGGCTCTCGTGTTTTCATTATAGCAGTGTTCTGAGTATTCCTAATCCTAGATATACTATTATTACCACTGCGAGGACTGCTAACAACTGATTTTTGAGTTTGGTGTTAACTTCTACGTTTATTGGATAGGCCCTGTTTCCCTTGTTGGTATTAAAATTAGAGTCTGTCTTTCTTAGTCTTATTTTCACGTTCCTGGCCTTTATTTGGCTATGCCCTGTCTGCTTCTCAGGTTATACCTTGGTTCTTCCTCGTCTTCAGAAACGTTCTCCTTTTTCTCTGAGGCTCTTGCCTCCTGGTTATTGTCCGGCTCCTTTAAATCACTCCTGACCTGGGCCAATGTATTGTCTTTTGGGGTCAGAGCTCGAGCACAATGCGTCTAGTGTATCCAATTACTTATTTTATCTTCTTTCAACCACACCTTTACACAGTGCAAGGTTACCTCCGCAACCCTATACGGTCCTTCCCAGCGGGGAGCCGTCCAGTTGAATCTGGCTACTTTCCTCAGTACCCAGTCATCCACTTCCACAGGAGCACCCTCCCCTTCTATTTCTTCGGACAGGATCTCCGTCACCTGTTGAGAGATACTCATGACAGCGTTGTTCAACCTCCTCATGTAATCTGATATTTCCATATGCTGGTATTGCAACTGACTCACTGTGGTCGGCAAGGTAGAGGTCAGTGGACATGGCATTTTCCTACCCGTAAGTACTTCATGGGGACTTATTCCTAACTTAGAGTTTGGACTTGACCTAATTCCATACAATACTATTGGGAGAGCCTCAACCCAGTTCAACTTAGTATCTGCGCATACTTTCCCTAGTCCCTCTTTTATGGTCCTATTTGCTCTTTCTACCAGTCCCTGAGACGTTAGATGATATACTGCTCCAAACTTATGAGTGATGCCAAATGTTGTCTCTATTTCTTGTAGTTCTGCATTTGAGAAATGTGAGCCATTGTCTGATCTTATTACTTCTGGAATGCCAAATTGGGGTATGAGTTCCCTTATTAACCACTTCACCACATCTGCTGCCCTCTCCGACATAGTGGGGATAGCTTCTACCCATCGAGAGAATGGATCAACACATACCAACAAATACCTTTTCCCTTCAATGCGGCTCTCAATTCCCATGTCTGTAAAATCTATGACTACTTCCTTCCATGGAGCTGTTGGGGTGGGGAAGCTTCCCAACCCTGCTCTAAGAGCCACATTGGGGTTGTGTTTGCAACATATTTCACAGGTCTGGACATAGTATTTAGTTATTTCCTTCATGAATGGATGCCACCAGTTCTGAGAAAGCAATGTCACCATCCTACCACTTGCACCATGTCCTCTGCTATGTGCTTCCTGACACAATATGTTCAACAGATCTGCGGGGGCTACTACTTTCCCTTCATGGTTTCTCCATATCCCTTCCTCATCTTTTCTTGCACCCTTTTCCCTCCAAGCCTGTTTCTCTGTTGGTGCTGCCTGTTCTTGCAAACTTCTGATGTGATCTGAGTCTAATCTGTCTTTCTCTGGTTCTTTTGTTTCCTGTATCATCTGGTTATTGGGTCTGTACCCTGCTGTGCTCTTAGCTGCTTGGTCTGCTACATTGTTCCCCTTCACTATCTCTGAGGAATCTGCCTGATGTCCCTTGCACTTCATCGCTGCTACTTGTTTGGGTTCTTTTAGGGCATGATAAAGGTCCAACAAGGGTTGTAAGTGTTTTACTGGGGAACCATTACTGGTCACAAAACCTTTCCGTCTCCAAATGACACAGGTCTATGTGTGCTGCTTGTAGGGTATATGCTGAATCTGAGTAGACATTCACTCTCTTTCCCTTCGCTGCCTTACATGCTTCTGTTAATGCTGTTAATTCTGCTGTCTGTGCTGACGCTGGTTGTGGAACTATGCCTGTTCTTACTACCTCGCAGCCCTCAGGGGCTCTTCTCACTACCGCATAAGACGCAACTATCTCTCGGTCTAGTGTCTGATGGCTGTGACCGTCGTAGTAGTAGGTGTCGTCTGGTTCAGTCAGTGGCTCTTTCTCTAAGGTCTGGTGCAACTTCATTTCATGGTCCGTTGCCTCTGCACATATATGCTCGTCCCCATTGCCCATCTGTGTTGCCATGTTTTTACCCGAGGCATCAAAATGTATGTGTGTCTTGGTCAAAAGGCTTTGCAGAGTTGCCTGCCTTGCTGCGGAGTGTGTGAAAGCGTTTGACTGTAGAAACGCCACTACTCCGTGTGTGGAATGTACAACAGTCTGGTGCTCCATCGTTAGATGGGCTGTTTTTATTAGTGCCTTCCCTATGGCCGCTACGTGTCTGACACACGTGGGGTGTCCTATTCCACATTGTCTAATTTCCCACTGTAGTACATCAAAATTCTCCTATCCGTGTCCCCCTCCCCCTTTTGAAACAGGACGGAATTCACAAATCCGTCCTTTTCATCAACATCGAGGTGAAATGGTCTAGAAAAGTCTGGTGGGTGCAGCGTGGTCGCAGCGGCCATGGCTTGTTTAGTGGCTATGAAAGCGGCGTCAGCTTCTTGAGTCCATACCAATGGCTTCGAGTAATTTTGATAGCCTGTGCCCTGCACAAGTTTCCTCAAAGGGGACACTAGCTCCGAGAAATCAGCGATAAAACTCTTACTCCAGGTTACCAACCCTAAAAATGTCATCATGTCTCTCATTGTTATTGGCTTCGTATGATGTAAAATCGATGATTTCTGTTCCTCAGTCATAGCCTGCCCTGTTCTGGCCACTATTCTTCCCAGAAAAGTCACTCTCTGTCTACCAATCTGCAACTTAGACCTGGATACCTTGAACCCTTGTTTCTCTAGCCAACCCACAACTGTTCTTGTGGCCTCCGTAATGGACTCTGAGCTTGTCCCTGCCAGCAAAATGTCATCCACATACTGCAGTAGCACCACTCCATCTGGTAACTCTAGCTTTGTCAGAATGTTCTTTAGCACATGGTTGAAAATGGAAGGTGAGTCTAAATAGCCCTGCGGCAGGCGTGTGTAGGTGTAATGATTTCCCTGATATGAAAATGCAAACATCTGTCTTGAACCTTCAGCCAATGGAACACAAAAAAACGCATTCGCCAAGTCAATGCAGGAGAATCATGCCTTGTCTGGACCCACAGCGTTCAACAACGTGTATGGGTTAGGAGTGTCATAGTGAGTCAGCACTACAACCTTATTTATTGGCCTCAGATCATGGACCATTCTGTAGTTTTCCAGGTTTAGGGACCGGATTAATAGGTGTGTCCCAGGGGGACCTCGTTCTCTCCTGCACACCTGCCTTCAACAGCCATTCTATCATCTTAGAAATGCCTACAGTCTGTTCCACCCTTAAGGGGTACTGGTGACGATAAATTGGAATTGTCCCTGGTTTTAGCTCTATTTCAATGGGAGCCATCGGAATCAGTCCCACATCAGCTCCCCTCTTAGTCCAAAAGGTGTCTGGAAATAAGCTTAACATGTTTTCAGTGTCCGCATGATCAGTGTTTTCTCTACCATGTGTGCGGCTAAGCATGTGTCTCTCTGGGACTAACTGGACCTCCGATGTGTGTGCAATTCTGTACATGTTCTCAGAAGGGGAGTAGTGCAAGTTTTTATTCTGTGTGGGCACCCAGTCTGTAGCCTCAAGCCCTGCTTTGACCATTGGACCCATGTTTTTCGCTTCGCCCCCACTCTGGACCAACACTGATGTGTGGGGCTGAGGTGTCACATGGGCATACAAAATCCGCAACTCTGGTGTCAACTCTACAGCCGCCGCTATTCCTTGCTTCCCTGCATAGATCTCCCGAGCCTTCACAGTTGGGTTTCCATGAACCTCATTCGTGTTCCAGGCCCCCCTACAGGATTTCATAATTCTCATCTTGTATCAGGGAGTAGTTAAAAGGTACAATGTTGTGGGTCCCCTGGTGGTGAGTACGGATGAAGGACCCTGAACCAAGGGCCCCATTGCTGGATGGTGTCATGGAGATGCGAATTGTCATAATCATCTATTCTGCCCCACCAGACCTCCGCTTCCTTTTCCAATGTCTCTTTAGTCTCCAGTTGAATAATTTGGTGACTATTGTAGTGGGGTGTGGCACATTGCTGCTGGGTCCCATCAGGGAACGTCACCGTAATACAGCTTTTGACATTTGCATGGTTACGTTCTGTGCACACAAAATGTCTCTTCCTACCAAGTTCACTGGGCAGGCAGTGGACACCAAAAATGATTGGTCAAAACAGTGATTTCCACTTACATGGAACTTGTATTGAAAGCGGCCACTCCTCTGACTGACCCGAAAATCCGATCACTGGCACGGTATTCCTTGATGGTGGTAGTGGCGTATTTATCGTGGAATACCTGGCTCCTGAGTCCAGTATGCACATATAGTCTTTTCCATCTCTGGACTCGAGTAACCTTTAACCTCTTTTACAGACTGTAAGGCTTACAAGTACTGAACCCAAAAGCACGACCAGGAGTCCAGGATGTAAGGATAGTTCTTTACTTGTGTTCAGGCAGGGGTCAAAACCGAGAGATCCGTCATATAGGCAAACAAGTCCAAAAGGTGCAGGCAGTAATCCAGGGTCAAAAAGGGGCAGAACAGGCAGACTAGATATAGAGATGTTTCCCCTTTCGGGGTTTGCAAAAAGTACTCCAAAGATTCTTCCCCTTTCGGGGTTTGCAAAAACCTTTCCTTAGAGTCTTCCCCTTTCGGGGTTTGCATTTAAGCATTCATAAGATTCTTCGCCTTTCAGTGTTTGCAAAAAGTACTCTAAAGAGTCTTCTCCTTTTGGGGTTTGCAAAAAATATTCTTAAGAGTCTTCTCCTTTCGGAGTTTGCAAAAAGCACTCCCAAGAGTCTTCCCCTTTCAGGGTTTGCATGAAAGTATTCCTCAGGGTCTTCCCATTTTAGGGTTTGCAAAAACTATTTTTAAGAGTCTTCTCCTTTCTGGGACTGCAAAGAGTACTCCTAAGATTCTTCCCCTTTCAGGGGTTGCATGTAAGTCTTCCTCAGAGTCGTCCCCTTTCATGGTTTGCATATAATCATTCCTAAGATTCTTCTCCTTTCGAAGTTTGCAAAAAGTACTCCCTTTCTGGGTTTGCAAAAAGTACTCCTAAGAGTCTTCCCCTTTCAGGGTTTGCATGTAAGCATTCCTAAGATTCTTCCCCTTTCGGGCTTTGCAAAAAGTACATCAAAGATTCCTCCCCTTTCGGGGTTTGCATGTAAGTTATCCTAAGAGTCTTCCCTTTTTGGAGTTTGCATGTAAATACTCCTAAAATTCTTCCCCTTTTGGGGTCTGCAAAAAGTACTCCTAAGAGTCTTCCCCTTTTGGGGTTTGCATATAAGTATTCCTAAGATTCTTCTCCTTTCAGGGTTTGCATGTAAGTTATCCTAAGAGTCTTCCCCTTCGGGGTTTGCAAAAAGTACTCCCAAGAGTCTTTCCCTTCCGGTGTTTGCATGTATGTATGAGTTATGGGGTTTGAGTCAATATAATTCTTTGAACTTCGGATTTAGCAAATGGGTGATCATGCGAGGCTCAAGGCGTCCAAGATCGGATTTCTAAGTGTCGGACCCTCTCTATTTACCCATGAGTGGGCGTTTATGGCCTTCTACATCTGCTGCGGAGGTGCCATGATTAATGCATGTGTGTCAGTGCATGAAAATATAGTTCGAGGTATGTATATATATGGTTATACAGTACATGAAAGCATGATGTTATCAATCATGTCTCAAGTACATGCATGGTTACACAGGACATAAAAGCAGGATGTCTCCAATCAGGGTATTTAAAAATAACTGCTTCAGCACTGTTTGGCCAGACAGTCTTCTGAGCATAATCATATAAACTGTGTATATTTTGAGCAATATATGAGCTTCATCTTTTAACTAGGGTAGAATAGTAATCCAAAAGTATTACATAAACGTTCAATATGGCAATCCCAATTTCCAGAATCTTTGTCTTTATCGTCAGCAGTTTTTTTCTTTCTTCTCTCCCTTCAGTCCTTGTTTCTCCTTTTCCTCTTTATCTCATGTTCTAGTTGTCGTTTTAACAACCGGCTCCCTCCTTCTGCCGAGCCACATCTGTGTTTTTGCCGTCTTCTGTAGGATTGCTGTTACCTTAAAGCAACAGCATATGAAAGGTTAAGTCTTGAGTCCAGTTGTACTTCTTAAGGCTTCTTAAAGGACGATAAAACTGAAATACTCTTAGTTGGCCCCCAAGCTAAAGGAGATCTACTCAGAGCATATTACCCCAATTTTAGCTGCCCTTCATTGGCTCCCTGTACCTTTTACTTGTTTTTAATGCTCTTAATGGTTTTGGCCCACATTGCAGAATCTTTTTATAATCATTCACAAGTTCTCAGATCTTTTCAAATACACAGAATTATACGACAATAGGCAGTACAGTTTTTAAAAATATGCTCCAAAATGATGGAATATCCTACCAAAAGCTATAAAACATGCCGGCTGTATGAACATTTTTAAACGACAGCTGAAAACCTATTCATTCAATTTGGCCTATAGTAAATGTAATTCAAATTACTATGTACTTTTATGTAACATTATTATTATTATTATTATTTTTGATTGATTGAAAACTTTATTAATCCCACTCATTTGCCACCAAAAAACTCATACAGAGAAGAATAGACACAGTCCACAGTCCACAACAGACATAAATATCACCAGAAAATGCCATATGAAACATGATTAAACAACATCAATCTAAAAACCACATCTAAAGGTGTTCATTAAAAAATCGAACTGCTGCTGGAACGAAAGACCTTCTGAGTCGTTCAGTAGAACACTGAGGCATCCTGAGTCTCTCACCGAATGAGCTTCTGAGTCCATTAAAAACACAGTGTAGTGGATGGTCTTTAAAAGAAGAAATTGTTTTTAACTTGGCCCTTGTTCTTTTATTTACAGTGGCCTCTAGTGAGTCTGGGGTAAGGCCAATCACTGAGCCAGTCTTTCTGATCATCTTATTGATCCTGTTTTTATCATCCGAAGTGATGCAGCCCCCCCAGCAGAGCACAGCATAGAAGAGGACAGTAGCTAAGATCCCCTGGTAGAAAACATGAAGAAGCTTTCTGCTGATATAAAAGGAGTTCAGCTTCCTCAAGAAGAAAAGTCTTGACTGAGCCTTTTTAAATACAGCATCAGTGCTGTTTTTCCAGTTTAATTTACTGTCCAGATAGACCCCAAGATATTTATATGACTGGACAATTTCTATCTGCTGACCCGCAATTATCACTCGGGAGACCTCCTCCTTCTTCCTTCTGAAAACAATAACCAACTATTTGGTCTTTCCAACATTTAGTTTAAAAAAAATGTTGTCACACCAGCTGACAAAAGATTCAACCTCCCGTTTATAGGCCAGGTCATTGCCTCGGGTAAGTAGACCAACCAGGGCACTGTCATCTGAGAACCTTTGGATTTTACAGGACACATGGCTCTGCCTATAGTCAGCTGTATAAAGTGAGAATAAAAAGGGGGATAAAACTGTTCCCTGTGGTGTTCCAGTTTTAGTTAAGATAGTGTCGGACAGTTTTTTATCAAGCCTGCCTGCCTGATTGTGCAGTTTAAAAGTCATACGTTTTTTAGCTAAAAGGTGTGGTTGATTGTATTAAAAGCGCTAGAAAAGTCAAAAAACATGATCCTAACAGAGCTGGCAGTTGTTTCGAGATGACTATAAATACTGTGGAGCATAAAAAGTAGTGCATCATCTACCCCTACACCTTTCCTGTATGCAAGGGAGCTTGGAAGACTGAGACCTGTCTACTCAGGTGACCCAGGACAACCCTTTCAAAACATTTAATTATGTGTGACGTCAGGGCTATAGGTCTCAGGTTAGTAAGACTATGACTCCTCACTCTGTTTGGCTTTGGTATTGGAACTAAACAAGATGTTTTCCACATTACTGGATTTTTTTATGAAGACAGAGACAAGGAAAACACAGAATGAAGGACTGAGCACAGCTGGTCAGCACAGACCTTAAGGGTGCGTGGATGGACACCATCAGGGCCTGCTGCCTTGTTAACCTTAAGGCGCTTTAACTGCTGTTGAACCTCCTCAACATTTATTAGAATGGCTGGGCTACAGTCCTCAGGGCTACTCAGTGCAAGAGAAGAGAGGATGCTCTCATGAGATGCAGAGAAATCAAATTCATCAAACCTTGCATATTCTCATCTAAAAAATATAATGCTCTCTGTTTTTTTTTAAATAAATAAATATAACATATAATACGTATTGCTTCTCTTCAAAACAGGGTAACATAAGCCAACTTTAAATCCTTCCAGAGTCGATTTATTATTATTATTCTCATTGTCGCCTTTACTAGACAAAAAAATGTAGACACTGATTCGACAGCGATTAGCTTATTAAACTGAGTACATGGTTCATTAGTAAACATACAAAAATTTAAACAATCTTTTTTTCAAAGTAATAGTTTGACATTTTGGAAGGTACACTTATTTTCTTTCTTTCAAAGAGTTAGATGTGAAGGAGGTGTCTCACCCGTTGGTTTGTGCTCCTTCCAGATGGGGGGGAGAGACGATGAAGGTCTCTCACCCATTGATTTGGTCTTCTTCTTTGAAAAGTATGCACCTCATGGAGACCTCACGGTGTCTTGTAGAGAAAGTTCGTCCAAAAATGGCTGCTGACACAAACACACGGAGCATTTACTGAACTGATAATTGGATTATTATTATTATTATTATTATTATTTTAGATTTATTGATTATTATATAATTTAACTAAACTTTCTAACTGAAGTAAAATAAACTGATAATAGTTTCTGTGCTCACTACAATAATACAAAAACTACAATAATGTAATTTTAAAGTAATAAAGTATTAAACTCTGTCAGACATACACACATATATCCACTGACACATCATGGCTGCTACTAGCACAGTTATAATGATAGCAGTAATATCAATATTACTTAGTAAAAATAAATAAATAAATAAAACAGAGCATGAGTTTCAGTACGAGAATGAAAGCAGTGTTTTCTATGATTAGTTCAAGGAAAGCCTTTTCTTTAACATGGCAAGAAAATATTGTTTTAGATCAACAACACAACAACCCACTCTGTGAAATAATCTCTAATTCACATGTCATCTTTGAAAGAAAAAAGCTACAGAAGGTCACAACTGTAAATACTGCAAACGTCGGCACATCCGTCCATTTTGTTCACATACAATTAGGACCAAAACAAAATCAACTTTTACGTGTTCAAATTGTTTTGTGAACAAAAAAAGTGCCATTGCACTTCCTGATTACAGCACATCTCACTGTGCTGATATTTGGCAATATAACTAATGAAAAATGACATCAAAATGTGGGGAGAGTAAATGTACTCTTACCCAAACACAGTACAGTTCTACTAACCAGTAAAAAAGAGAGTTCAGCTCTACTGTAAAGTGCGTCTTACCTCTTCGATGGTCTGTGTTGGAATCACACTGGAACTCTGTGACCCTGTAGATATATTCTACATGTTCCATGATGATGTGACACTTCTCACATACAGAACAGAACATCAGCGTTCTAGTTCTATTGTCAGTTCTATTGTGTTTTTTTTAATATATACAAATACAATACTTTAACTGAGGTAAAATATCTGAAAACTTCTCCCATCACTGCTCCACATATACATCAATCCAGTTGACATGTTTATGTGCATCTGTTTTAAAATGGAAATACTCAAGTACAATACAAGTTAATTTAGTTAGTTGTTTTATTTATATATATATATATATATATATATATATATATACGGTAGTCAAAAAGCTCCTTTTTGAAAGCTCCTTTTTGACTACCATAGCGGCCTCTGCCAGGGATATGGGTGTGACCCTTCCCAAGTCTTCAGGCACTGCATCCTCTCCAGGGGACATGTTGGTTGGGTTTAGGAGTTCCTCAAAGTGCTCTTTCCACTGCCCGACGATGTCCCCCGTCCGGGTCAGCAGCTCCCCTCTCCATTGACATGCGGTGAGGTTCGTGGCTGGTGAGGCACTGACTCTTTCAGAGTCAGATTTACAAATATATGAACCCAACAGAGTAGCTTAAATCACCATTCAATTGGCAGCTTGCACATTGACTACTGGTTGTTTTTCATATTTCATATCAGAATTCTTTACACACACATAGGTACGTTACATATTTGATTCCACCAAAGCCTCCGTGTGCTTTTAATTCGCCATCGCAATTCCACAATTCATACTCATTCAACACAAATAAAAATAGGCTACTACAGTGTATGCATGGTCTGATCTTTACTTGTAAATGAAGTCCATTCGTCTATCCTCCATCCATCCATCCATCCATCCATTGTCATCCGCTTATCCGGGGTCGGGTCGCGGTGGCAGCAGGCCTAGCAGGCCGACCCAGGCTCCCCTCTCACCCGCAACACGTTCCAGCTCGTTCTCGGGGATCCCGAGGCGTTCCCAGGCCAGCTGGGAGCTATAATCCCTCCAGCGTGTCCTGGGTCTTCCCCGGGGCCTCCTACCAGTTGGGCGTGCCTGGAAAACCTCTAACGGGAGGCGTCCAGGAGGCATCCTGATTAGATGCCCGAACCACCTCAGCTGACTCCTTTCGATACGAAGGAGTAGCGCCTCAACTCCAAGTTCCTTCCTGATGTCCGAGCTCCTTACCCTATCTCTAAGGCTGAACCCGGCCACCCTACGGGGAAAAATCATTTCGGCCGCTTGTATCCGAGACCTCGTTCTTTCGGTCACGACCCAGAGTTCGTGACCATAGGTGGGGGTCGGAACGTAGACCGCCCGGTAAATTGAGAGCTTTGCCTTCCGGCTCAGCTAGCTCTTCACCAAGACGGTCCGAAGCAGCGCCTGTTTTACTGCTGCAGCCGCACCGATCCGTCGGTCGATCTCCCGCTCCATCTTACCCTCACTCGTGAACAAGACCCCGAGATACTTGAACTCCTTCGCTTGCGGTAGGCACTGCGTCCCCACCCGGAGGGAGCAATCTACTGGTTTCCGGCAGAGCACCATGGCCTCAGATTTGGAGGTGCTTACTCTCATCCCCGCCGCTTCACACTCGGCTGCAAATCGCCCCAGTGAATGCTGGAGGTCATGGTCCGAAGAGGCCAACAGGACCACATCATCTGCGAACAGCAAAGAGGCGATCCCGAGACCCCCGAACCCGACGTTCTCCTCCCCCGGCTGCGCCTAGATATCCTGTCCATGAAAGTCACGAACAGGACTGGTGATAAAGGGCAGCCCTGGCGGAGGCCAACACCCACCGGGAACGCGTCTGACTTATTGCCGAGAATACGAACACAGATCCTACTGCAGTCGTACAGAGACCGGATGGCCCGTTGTAACTGGTCCGGCACCCAATACTCCCGCAGCACCCCCCACAAAAACCCCCGAGGGACCGAAGGCCCTCTCCAAGTCCACAAAACACATGTAGACTGGTTGGGCAAACTCCCAGAACCCCTCCAGTAGTCTTGCGAGGGTAAAGAGCTGGTCCACTGTTCCACGACCGGGACGGAATCCGCACTGCTCCTCTTGAATCCGAGGTTCGACAATCGGTCGGAGCCTCCTTTCCAGCACCCTGGCATACACCTTCCCCGGGAGGCCGAGTAGTGTGATACCCCGATAATTCGAGCATACTCTCCGGTCCCCCTTTTTGAAAATTGGAACCACCAGCCCGGTCTGCCAGTCCATGGGCACTGTTTCCGACCCCCATGCGACATTGAAAAGTCGTGTCAGCCAAGACAGCCCAACAACATCCAGCGCCTTCAGCATCTCAGGGCGGATCTCATCCACCCCCGGCGCCTTGCCACCAAGGAGCTTTTTGACTACCTTAGTGGCCTCTGCCAAGGATATGGATGCGAGCCCCCCCTTCCACCCCGAGTCTTCAGGTGCTGCCTCCTCTCTAGAGGACATGTTGGCCGGGTTTAGGAGTTCCTCAAAGTGCTCTTTCCACCGCCCGACGATGTCCCGCGTCCGGGTCAGCAGTTCCCCCCCCGGTGCTGAGCACAGCCTGGGGTAAGCCCTGCTTTCCCTTCCTGAGCCGTCGGATGGTTTGCCATAACTTCCTTGAGGCCAACCGAAAGTCCTTCTCCATGGCCTCCCCGAACTTCTCCCATGCCCGAGTTTTAGCGTCCGCGACCACCGCAGCTGCAGCCCTTCTGGCCTGCCGGTACCTCTCAGCTGCTTCAGGAGACCCCTGAGCCAACCAGGCCCGAAAGGCCTCCTTCTTCAGTTTGACGGCTTCCCTCACCGCCGGCGGCCGCGTCCACAATAGAGGCTTTGAACATGGTCCACTCGGATTCCATGTCCCCAGCCTCCCTTGGGATGTGTGAGAAGTTCTTCCGGAGGTGGGAGTTGAAGACCTCCCGGACAGGATCCTCCACCAGACGTTCCCAGTTCACCCTCACTACACGTTTGGGCTTGCCGGGTCTTTCCAGCCGATTCCCCCGCCATCTGATCCAACTCACCACCAGGTGGTGATCAGCTGACAGCTCTGCTCCTCTCTTCACCCGAGTGTCCAAGACATACGGCTGCAGATCAGATGAAACAACTACAAAGTCGATCATTGATCACCAGCCTAAGGTGTTCTGGTACCAGGTACACTTATGAGCCACCCTATTTTCGAACATGGTGTTCGTTATGGACAAACCGTGGCTAGCACAGAAGTCCAATAGCGAGACACCACTCGGGTTTCATTCAAGCCGTTCCTACCAATCACCCCCTGCCAGGTTTCTCTGTCATTGCCCACGTGAGCGTTGAAGTCTCCCAGGAGAACTATGGAGTCAGCTAGCGGCACCCTCTCCAGGACCCCTCCCACAGACTCCAAGAAGGCCGAATACTCTGAACTGCTGTTTGGTGCATAAGCACAAACAACAGTCATAGCCTTACTCCCCACAACCTGCAGGTGCAGGGAGGCGACCCTCTCCTTCTCCGGGTGTGTACTTCTCCATTAATGTACTTATACTAATAAATACACAGTTATCATCACTGTACTAATACTAATAAATACACAGTGATGATAACTGTCTTTATTCATATTAGTACACTGATGACAACTGTGTATTTATTATTATTAGTACACTGATGATAACTGTGTATTTATCAGTACAGTGATGATAACTGTCTTTCTTAGTATTAGTACAGTGAAGATAACTGTATTTATTAGTACAGTGATGATAACTGTGTCTTTATTAGTATTAGTACAGTGATGATAACTGTGTCTTTCTTAGTATTAGTACAGTGAAGATAACTATTTATTAGTATTAGTACAGTGATGATAACTGTATCTTTATTATTACTAGTACAGTGATGATAACTGTGTCTTATACAAAAATAAGAAAGTGGCACCCACCAGCTTACTCAACTAGGCAAGACCAACAAACTACCTCATGTGGCTACACATGAATGTTTTACTGCATGCAAGTTTATTTAAATTAACGCATGAATAAATGAAACCCAAATACCAAGGTGCTGCTGCAGCAGGCTGGAGAAAGGGAGGAGAACAAAAGGGCCTGGCTTTATAGACACAGCCCTAGTCAGCCAATCAAGTGATCAACCTCAACAGGAAACACCAAAATAAAACAGGATGTAACACCATCAGTACCCTTAATGGCCGCTAACTGTTGTTAAATGCGATGATATGCCATTAAATAGAGCCAATAGTAACTGCAGTTAACATGCTTTTACTGGTAAACACAAGATCGTGTCCTCATCTCCATCAAGATATTTATGCCTGAACTTTGAAAAACCAGCACAGCCTGCGCAAGTCCTCGTTTGATGAGTTATCCCACAATGCAATGCGCATCTGTCATGGCTGCTCGCTGATGCCACTTGCGCCACATGGGTAGAAATAAACATCTGATCTGTGACTGAGAAACAGCAACTTGGCTCATTAAGAAAGCGACTGATCTCCGGCTTTGCTCCAGGACCGGGCAGACTCCGTGTCAGCGGGAACCAGAGGCGGCGGCATGCAGCTGGACGTGGAGATCCCCGTCTTGCGAGGCTTCCTGACACCCGGCGAGGCTGCGGGATGGAAGCAGAGCGTTTTCAACACCGCAGGTGAGACATGCTGTTTCTATTCGCTCCCACTCCACCGACAGCAGGTGGTGGGTCTGAAGGGGCTTTGAAACGACCACACTCGGTGATGAGACCCACTGAAACACGACTCTGGTTCGGCCGTTTCTGGTAACGATGGCGTGTTAATGTCACGGTAACTTACCGGTCACGGTACCGGTAAGTTAACGTGACTCCACGTGAGTTTCATACCCGCTAGCGGGCTATCGGCAACCAAACGTGCCGCACCGCACGAGGACGTCGTGCCGGACCCCATCCACGTGTTTGGAGGTGTCAATGTGCCTTACTCGTTGGTCAACAGCAGATGTGTCATGGAGTAATACTGGACAGCGATTTTAAATGTTGCCAGTGTCGCTTCTCTTCGTGGGTTTATGTTAATTTAAATAAGATGTCCACTTGTTTAATTCCCATTAGCTAACCGTAGCTTCCCTTCGCCCCGTCTCCCCACACCGAGGGGAGCTGAGACACATTCAGAATGCATCTGGCTCGTGGAGGTTCAGCCTGAGAGCCACACGACGACCCGGTTCCGTGCTGCCTGACCGTGAGCCGACCAAACGAGGCGGCTCGTTTAGTGTCTGACGGACTGCACTGCTGGAGTCTGGCGTCACGTCTTCCCTCCCTAACCCTACGCTGGCTCCGGAGCCTCGGTCCACATTACCGAACGGAGCCGGAGCCTCGGTCCACATTACGGAGCGCAGCGGTAGTCCCCTACCATGTGCGGTGTGACCAGTGTCCTCTATGTCTCTAATGGGACATGTGTCCACGGCCTGTTTGTCTTTGTCACATGACTTCAGTGCTGCACGGTCTGCTTTGTTTCTCCTCAAACCGGACCCAGCGGGAGTGACGGGACCACGTCGTCCTGTTGTACCAGGCGGTAGATTGGCGTTCAGTTGGACCTGGTCAGTGGACAGATGGAGGAAACGTTCAGTTGAGGCAAAACCAGTCAACTCATAAATCTATAAGCACTATTTAAAATTGGAAATGGTCCCATCAGTATTGAACTATAATTCGATGAGAGTTCTGTCAGATGCCATTCTGTAAAACCTCGAATTAAACCAAAAAGGGGTTTCAAGTCGTATTTTGTGTGCTGAAATGGTCAGATTGAAAGATATTAAATATATGAAAAACATGGAATTTAGTTTGAACAACACACTGATGAAGAGGAGGGTAGGCTAACCAAACATGAGTCCAACACTGTCTTCACACTGGAGAGTTCCCCATGTAAACCAATGGGCTGTTCACTCAGGACTCATGTCACGGAGCTCAATGGGCGGTTAGCAATCTTCAGCAATAGTTTTGGCATCCGGTCTATTTTCTGTGTGCCGTGTGCGAATCTGGCAAGAAAACACACTGATAATCTAGTATTAACAATAAAATTATATGTATATATGTGTGTGTGTGTGTGTGTGTGTGTGTGTGTGTGTGTGTGTGTGTGTGTGTGTGTGTGTGTATATATATATATGTATATATATATGTATATATATGTATACATGCATGCATGCATGCATGCATACATATACACCATTATAAATGCTAAAATAAGCATCCCATGTTTTTGACTTGACTCTCTTCTTTCCCCGCTGTTGACAATCCTCCCTCCCACATGATCAAATTTCTAAAACCTACTTTATTTATTAGAAATAGCTTAGTGTCACTTCTGGCTTAAACAGCCAGGCTACTGTTGTACGACAATCTACATGTGCTTCCACATCGAAAGCGCAATTTCCCTTGTGTTCAATTTGGTACCAGTGTGTCCCTGACCACCTTCAGAGGTGGTTTGGCTCAGCCGTTCACTAATGCGCTTTAATGCAAGGTCAAATTCTTCAGCTCTACATGGAGGTAGATGAGAGGGGAGCTCTTTATTGTGGGTGTCTAGTTGGAGCGAACTAACTACTCTGTGTAACTGATTTTATTTTAGAGTGGCACGTCAGCTGCATATTTGAAGTAAAGCTGTTGGCAAGAATCTGGTGATACAATACGTATCATGATATAGGGGTTACGATTCAGTATATTGAGAAACTCTTGGAAGGGCAATATGTTGCCATTGCTTTCAATCTATGTTTAGGAATACTTTCATGGTATAAAGAACACACTACATAAAATCGGAGTAAAAAAAGTTAGCTTTCTCATGCAATCAGAACTGTGGGATCTACATTTGTATTTATTATAGTCTTGTCATTTTTGTGCAGTCTGAGCAAAGGAATTAACATGAAAACATGAAATGGTTTTTACAGGACTCTTTAGGTAAACAAATAAAAAATGTAAACAGATAGTGAAACACACATACTCAAAATTATAGGTGTATTTTATATGTGTATATTGTGTTTATAAGACAAGGGTGCGGTGTCTGCATTGCTCCATCACTGTTGGCTATGTAAATAGGAAAGCATCCAACATGCATAAAGCACAATCAACCACCAGACCAACCAACGGGACAAGGAAAAACCAACCGGAGCCAAACGCCTGATCCCGACTAAAAGCCGAATGGGTTAAAACTATTACATAAGTTCTTGACATTTACATTGCTCTGACGGAAAATGAAAGTGACACTTGAGCTACATTCAGATAGCTCTAGTTTAAAGCTGATCTTTCCTTTCTTAATGTGTGAGAAAGGCGGTGGTAGGGAGAGGAATGGCAAATTGGACCCTAACCCTGAACTCTCAACACCACTGCAACAAACAGAAGCACATGGCTAACTATTATGCAGAAGGCATGACCCGCCCTACTCCGGATCTGACTAGCTAGTACATGTTGCTGGGTTTAGAGACCTCCCCTCTATCAATCCCTGTAGGCTATGTCGGTCTAAACTTTACAGAGGAGAACTTAACTTTTAGCTTTTGGTGTAATCCGTGAAGTTAATCTGCTGTCCCTCATGAGTAAATATGCAGAGCTCTGCTCCACAGCAGTTCACATCTTAGAGAATGTCATTTATTTTTTCCTCTTTTAATGATGTATTATTTCATCCACCTGCAACCCATCCGCTATTAATCAGAATGTTCACATTTAGGACCCGATCTGCGGATTATTGCCGATGCCCGCAGATAAAACAGCAACCAACATGTCGCCAGTATGAAGCAGATCAGAGGCAGAGAAGGCTCATGGTGTCTGTATAATAATTAACCATGTGCTTCTGTTTGTGGCAGAAAGAGTGTATTTTTGGAATGGGTGTTAGTTTTTAGGACAATGCACTTTGGGTCCAGTGGGACAGTTTTCAAACTATTAGGGTTTTGTAATAATGGGCCGTAGAGTCTACTCCGTTGTGTTTTGGATATTGTTTGTGTACTTGTATTCGAATATATTGATGCTACTAACCCACAGGCAATGGATGCTCCAGATTTGGCCATATTGCTCAGTAGTAGGTAGGCTACTGTTGTTGCCATGGCAATGCACTTCGGGGGTGATGGGGCTTCTGAAAGAGCACTGACAGGAGGAATAGGTGTTTTGGGGTTTTGAGTTCAATTAGGTCTTTTTCCAGAATCACAGACTCAACCTTTAACTGTATTCCATGGCTTTAATACGCAATAGCAGTGTGTTGCAATGGAGGTGTGGAGACTTTCATATAGGTGGCATGGTGCAGACAGCCTTGATGACTTGAATGAATTTCATTAGTCTGGGTTTAATCCAGAGTTTAAGGTCCTGTGATCATCTGCAAGTCGTTTTAGAGGCTTTTTCTCTGGGTGGAAAACAAATATCCATTTTGCTACTATGTTGACAAGATGGAAGGTTTAAACGATAATGATCCTTGATGCACATTCTGCCTGGAAAATGTTTTCACTTGTCACACCTTGAGACAAGCGATTTTTGTCATTCAATTCTCAAATTTATGCAGCCATGTCACCACATACTCGCTGCTCTGAGTCTCTTTTTTAAACTATTTTCAATCACTGATTATTATTCGCTTTCCACTTTGCTGTTTTTCTCACAGTGAAGCTACCATAAAACTTCAAAGTAAGTCTACGGGGAAACATTTTTTTATGTCTCTGTTGAAATTCTCATTACTTCCGGACAACAATCGATGAATCAAATACTTTGTCCAATCATTGTATTGCATTTTTTTCAGTCTGCCTGCCTGTTAGCAGGTATTCTGAAAGTGCATTATTTTCTCGTCACCTGATTCTTCCACAAGCTGCCATCTTAACAGATGTGAGTACGAACAATGGCAATGGAAAATTATTAACTAATCACCTTTGGTATTCTTGCAACTTTTCTAGGGCTGTCTTCGATCAAAGAAATTCTTTGTCGACTAATCAATTCGTAGAATGTCTTTATAAAGAATCATGCAAAAGCACCACTTTAAATTTAACAAAGCATGAACTTATCAACTAAAGAAATCTTGGTTGATAAGTTGATTATTCTGTTTTGTTCTTAAGGTGCGTTCACACCGAAAGTGTTGTGAATCTTTTGCGCGACCAGATTACATACAAAGTCAATGCACAGACGCGAAATGGTTGCGAAAAAGCAAATTTGCGCTGGGTGGCGCAAATGACGCAACGCGAATATTTGCTTATTCGCGAATTGACGCGAATAATTTGCTTAATTCGTGAAAAATTCGCGTGATGCTGAGTTGCGAAAGCCAATCAGCGTTGAGAAGCTCCGCCCGTCATCATAGCTGTCCTGTCGTTGCTGATCAGAAACTATGGAGGAGAAGTTGATAGACTGGAAGCGGCAGTCCTCCAGACGCAGCTCCTGGAGAAGCTGTGTGTGACTACGGATGATATTATGAACCCAGACATGAGGGCGTTTGATGTTCCAATGTTTGTGGGACTTCCACAACATGTACAAAGCAGAACTAGTGGTTATTTCTTCCACGGTGTATGGCAGAAAGGAACGATTTCCACAGAGATAATCCACGCCCCCTCTCCGGCGGCGAAAAAGTGAAATAACCACAAATAGTCCGGTGATGAAACTCACGCGAAAAAGCGTTGCGACTATTCGCAATATTCGAAAAAGTGTTGCGACTATTCGCAATATTCGAAAAAGCGTTGCGAATATTCGCAATATTCGAAAAAGCGTTGCGAATATTGTATAATTTCTCTGTGACCTCGTTTCAAGTTCAGTTATTTAATTTTGCATCTGGCTTGTCTGGTTTATCTTCACTAACAAGTAATTTGCCTCTGTGCTCCTCAATCCGAGCTCCGCTATGGCCACCTGGGCCTCGGTTGTGCTTGACCTTTGCTCTTGTAACTCTGTTATTTTGTGAGTTTGTGGTCAATGTTTTGTCTTGAGAGTAGCGATTTCTTGTTTTGTTGACATCACAAGTTCGTCTTTTAATATTGTTAACTTGTCTTGGAGTTCTTAAGCTGTCTTTTGTCTCTGCTTTTGTTAGCTACTCCAGCTAGCACTGCCTCAGTGTGGTCAAGAATCTGCTGCGTCGTCCCCATGTTTTTGTATTTTCCTTTGTCTTTTGTTGTTTTGTAATTCCATTGCATTTAACTTTTTTCATTGTTTTTCCGGCGTCTGCATTTTTTACCCCAGTATTCTCTAAATCTAAGCATTTGTTTATCGAGTTCTATAGATTGAGGGTTTGGGTTTACTTGTATCAACTTGACTAAGCAAGCAATTGAGCAACATATTGGTCCGCTATCTTAGCTTAGCTTTACTGTTTTGGTTGTTTATTTCAAGATTAACTGCACACTTAAATGTGTTTTTTAAGCAGGACTAAATGATACAACTGGACTTTGATGAAACGCATCAATGCTGGACTTAATGTTGACATTTTTACAAAAATGATAGAAATCAGCATTTCATGGTTGAAAATTGGCTCAAAACACCATCTACTGTTTTTTTTTTTTTTTTTTTTTTTTTCAGTAACAGCTGTGTAATATTACAATCACAGCACAGCTCAGCCTGTTTTCTGTGGACTGAAATTAAGCTATTAGCACATTACACAATCTGGTGACTCTGTAAATGACCTGGTCTGGTCATGGCAATGTGCTTTCCTACGCTGAGACAAGAGTGTGTAGCTGAAGTATTAAGTTGTTTAATTAAGTGGCTGGTTAGTTAGCTAGCTAACGTTACACAGGGTGCAGCAGGGCTGGGTCCCTGCACCCCTCCGCTAGGAAACTACAGCCAACCAAGGCAGTCCCCAAAAAATGCTTCATTTTGCTTTTGCCCGTTTAATTCCAAAAACCACCAACAAATGTAGTCCGTTACCTGAAATTCAACACCACCTATTCTCTTTATGGTACAGGAGTCTCCCAACTAATTTGATATATTGAAAGTCAACAGGAGGGAAGTTGGAGAAAAGTGTTTTCCTTGATTCAAAAACCCAATGGCCACTAACATAAAGATGGCACAGCAGATTTTGGGGTTAGAAATGGTGATTGTAAAAAGTGTAAATGCTGTTCATGAAGCAGTGCCAGTAAGCTGGAAATTGTTTAAATTCCCTAAGCAGCAACAGAGATTGCGTATTAGATTCAGCATTCGAGGCATGCCAAGTTGTCTGGAGATTGGCTAAATGTTGTTCTCTTGGATATAAAGAGATGTTTTTTTTGCAGAGACGATGGTTGAAGCTGACGTTGTGCGTTTTGTCAGTGCTCACCTTATTTTGTGTGCTTGTGTAAGGACTGTCGTGGAGACATTTGGACTTGGGCTTCATCATGCAGTTCAGAACACCAGCTACTTCCCTCGCTGTTCTCTCCACCAGGGGAAAACAAAGCAATCAATGCTAATGAGCCAAGCCAGTCTCCCTCCTCAAATAAAAAGCTAATGAAAGGCTGGGAGATGTTGAACCGAGCACATCACAATTATTTCTGGTCAGGAAGCAGCGGCTCAGCAGCCGCCCCCTGTCCTTTCATAAATCAACATTTTTCACCATCTCACCATCCGCCTCTTTGGCTGGCCCTCCTCAACACACAACACAGTGTGTGGTGGTGTGGGAGAGTTAACTAGCCAAACACTTCTCTTTGGGGAACTGTTCAGTATGCTCCCTGACTTAATGAGAATATGGAGTTAGATTAAAAATCACTGCAAAACAATATTGGACAAATGTGGGGAGATGGATTGTCAAGTTGGCTGAAGATTTGAGGCAGATGTTTTCGTCTGTTCCAAAGTTGTATACCAATGCACAATTGCATTTATACACAAAACTAATTTGATTGTAGGTCTTTTCTCTTAAAAGAAGTGTGGTGGTTTTGTCTGTACTCTTAGTGGCATTGTCCTTCAGTGTTCATATCGGTTAAGCAGACATGCAGAATGAGTTGAGGATGAGCATTAGTTATGACAATAAGTCCAGAAGGCCAAGAGTTTGCAGGTGAAACTTCACCAGTCATTTGGTGATTCATCAGCACAGCCTTAAATAGAGAACAGGAAATAACCAGTCAGAGTTACCGATATAAATATGTATCTACATATCAACATATCTAGTTCTCTAAAGATCTAGAAATACAGATATGTAAATATGCAGATCTCCTTATATGTTGAGATCTAGAGATATGTAGATATCTGGATCTCTGGATGGATCTTTGGATAGATGGATACATCTTTACTTGAAGAGTTTAACAACTTTTTTATGTAAATAGTGTCACAGCTCGTTGTCTTATTTGTCAAGACATCCATCTATATATCGATCTGGAGAGTTATTGATCTCGATATATCTATCTATCGCTTGACCACACACCCTCTACGTATTGAGCTATTACTTCAGATTAACTTCATATGTGAGGTAGCTAGTGAAATTGATTTCTATTTTTGGGCATCTTTTTCTGGATGGTTATTGGTGCACTTTGACTCTCAATCAAAAGGAATAAGGTTCTCTGGCCAATAGTGTTGCTTTCATATAGCAGTTAAGAAAATGTTTCAAATGTGTAGCTCTATCCAATGATACGCTGACCTCACTAACGTGTCATACTGCTGTGTGGTTTCCCTGTCCGCCAAAGGCCTGATGGTTTTAAACGCCACTGCCAACGATTTCCCTGCATGTGACCAGTGCTAATTTAAGACCCTGTTCTTGAAGACAATCTGTTCTTAAACCATGCTGTTTGGTTTGTTTCAACACGTCTGCAGTTTCTTAGATTCATCCTCTTATCTGTATAAAAATTTGGTCAATGTTTCTCTTATCGGTTCACCTTTTGTAGACGTGTTGAAATATGAGCAATGCTTGCAGACAGCTTGATGAGTTCACATAAAGCTGGTGCTTTTCTGTAGAAAAGTGCAGATAAAAAACAATGAGGGAGTCTTAAAGTGTTGAAACCATTTTAGAGAAACACTCTTGCTCCATTAAGAGATTTTAGTATTAAAAACACAGTACCAAGATCGTTAGGCACTGGGATGATCTCTTTATTGAGATTCACATTAGGTTTAAATGCATTCAGTCTGCATCGTTTTAAATTCCTTTTAATCAGCTTGACACAATACCCTGCATCATTCACAGTGCCAGATATTTATGCAGTTATGTTGCCACCGTTTTTAACGACATTGTGTCCATGTGGTCACGTGACTTGAACTAGATGAGTGAGCACATGCTCAATGTGAACTCTCTGTTCTTCTAGAGGCGGGCCCCCTGCTGGAGTCCTTGATGGAGGGGGACTTTGAGGCGGTTCTGCTGAGCCCCCAGGTGTTGGATCTGCTCACTGGAGATGGCAGCTGCAGCGATGGGGAGGACATCGAGGCCTACCTGGAGAAACGGGTCTTGCTGTATCTTGATGATGACAACACCAACAGGTAATGCAGCCTTGCATACATTTTTCTGTTGATCCAATCCTTTTTAGAGGGGGAAGAGCAAAGGTGGTAAAAGTCTAGTCATCTTGATGATCTGTGTTTTGAAATATTGAGCTGAAGCATAATGTTATCTCTTGGGTTCTGTTTGTGATATCTTTCAAATCTATCAGACTTAAAAATAATTGTTTTGCTAACATCTGCATATGTCAATGCATGACAAGCTTTTTCCTGGTTGCAGTTCACATCTGTTACCAGTTAGTCACCTCTCCACTCACTTACTGTTTCCCTGTGTGGGATTGGGAAGAAACATGGCACGTCACAGCACTTCCCTCAGTGTAACTCACTAAATATGCTAATATATCTCACTATTTCTAAACCAAACGGGTCAGTTCTTGGCCGTTCTCAAGACTGACCTGAGCATTATGTAATTGCATATCTAGTTTCAAAGGACTATGGAGCCTCTGTTTAAGACCAACTGAATTATATTGCATTTATTTGCATAATTATATTGTGGAGAGAATCTTATTTTCTACACCTTGATTCGGTACCCAGTCTTTGGTTATAGTGGCTGGATCATGCTTGCATTTCGTAATAATAGGGATTCTGGCCAGGAAGGTTGAAAAGTTTACGACAAGACGCATCATTGTCGTAAATAATTATAGAAACATAATTCTAATGTTGGAAGCACATTGCAGTGTTTCAAATATTGTAGTCCAATACGATAATTGGTGTAAAGTCCAGATCAGCAGATGAGTCTTGCATCTGTTACAAGTATCCTTGTGGTTTCAGAACAGTTTTTCTAATTTGGCTCCAGTATATTGGACTAAATATAATTTAGCGTTGCCCATGACGTGCACAGGTAGAGGATGAGTGTGTCAGGTCAAGCATGTTCCCTTTTTGTCATCCGTAAGCTTTCTTAAAAAGATACCATCAGGGGCTACATCTGTGGGAGTGTGTTGCTTCAGGTACCAGTGAAACGTTGGAATAGGATCCAGGAGGTTCACTTTGAGGTTTATCACACACTTCAAAACACTGCAGTGGTTTGTGATACCATGGGAAGGTAAACAGCGACACTGCTCTCAAAGTAATCTACAAAATGCAGACGTCGCTGCATTTTGTTGCAGCGAAAAATGAGCCCGGTTCAGCTTTTTGCCGACCCTGTGTTTCGTTGCTGGAGTTGAGTTGACGTCCCTAACATGTCTTGTCCTGCACCTAGTTTGATGTTTATTGTGCAGCTTCTACAGTTACACGCTAATGTCATTCCTGTCAAATTAGTTGCTCAATGATGCGGCTGTTACCTTTCACACAACACAAAACAATATCTTTCCTTGGCTTGTGGGCTCCAGTGACTTGAGCTGGCTGGTTTACATGGTGGTCCTGTCATATTGGCTGTCACAGCAAAGGCATGGCCCCTCTGAGGCTCGGAGAGTAAAGGAGCACCTCTTTCTTCGGCAAACATAAAAAAGATGTTAAGTTAAAATCCAGTAATATTCTGTGAAAGATAATGACAATAACTATGTAAATGAGCGTGTCCACGTGGACCTGATGATGCGGGTTTGGTGGTGAAAGTAGTTGAGCGTAGCACAAAGCTGTTCTCAAGAGTGCTTGTTTGTTCTCCTCTCACCGCCTCTATTCTTTTAGTTGTGAATTATTCATTTTTAATAAGGACAGCTTCACATCTCCCTACTGGCTCCCAGGGGAGAACTGCCCATGAGTAAATGTTAAATGCAGCACATACGGCTCCTCCTCCGATTGGATCCGTTTCCTCTCTTCTATCACCTTCCATCACTTCCTCAGCCTAATAGAAAAGCAGCAAAGCATGTCGCTGCTGATTGTCTGTTTTTAAATCCCTCTAATTGCCTGGAGAGTGAGAAAGACTGTCATCGCTATGCTTTTCTATAAAATTGTGGGAGCATCTATTAATCTTGTAGAATGTTTTTGTGAATTCTGAAAACCTTAAAGCACCTTGAGATATCGGCTCTCCTCTCCAGTGGTTCTGTCCACTAAGTCCTGTGTGTGTCCCGTGTCTCCTGCTGCAGGGAGCTGGCAGTGATGGCCCTGGCTGTCTCTTGCCTCCACATGTTTGCCCAGAGTAACTGGACTGGTCCTCCTGTCTCCATCCATGTGTCTGACCTGCTGCCCCAGGCCCTGCTCTCCTCTCAGGTATGATGCCATCACTCTCCTGCTTCTGTGTCCCATGGCACGGATTTTATATTTTCCAGTTTACTGAAAAGTTAAACTCACTCTTGAAGTGTTGATAAGTTTGTGTCAAGGCCAGATTTACATTTAAATCCATTTAAATGAATTTATCAACTGAAATCGTTGTGATTAAATAAATATTTGTCATTTTTGAGTTACAAGATGCAAATTGTAAGACCTTTTATAAGACATTGATATTCTGTCATTTACTCAGGCAGTCCTGATAAACTGAATAAAATGGATGAACTGTCACTTTTATCTTCAGTGTGAACATTACCTCTATGGTTGGTATTCTGATCAGTTCTAGATTCATTCAGTGTAGTGGAGTGGCCCACTCTTAATGAAATGCAAAGCATGTTAAGGATTTTATATTGTCAGCGAGACTGAGCACACATTTTTGTTATCGTCTAAATGTAAAACTTTATCCAATTTTGAGTACCAGAATTGATTTTTTTTATTTTTTTTTTTAACAGGCACAAAATATTGACGATTAAATCCTGTCTGTAATTATAGTTTTATAAAATAGTCTATTTTCATATGCTCCAATCGGTGTTACTCAAGGTTGGCAATGCGCAATAGTTACTGTCCGCGTCAATTTTGACAACAGGTTGGAGTTGATGCGTGAAACTTCACAAAAATAGAACGTTAGTGTGACGAGGCTATAACAGTCTTTTCTGAGTCAGTTCAATATAGGCTTTATAACTTTAGTGTGTGAACTAAGAGACTCGGAGAACAAAGAACTTGCTTTTTCAATTATATATATATAATTATGTATTTTCATTCTGGTGATGTCTTTGATTTATTGAAGTGTCATTGTGTAGGAATTTTACATTTTGGCCATCAAATACATACTTTGGCCACAAAACTTAGGAGCTTGGCGGCCCGTGAGGCCAGTGCCTATCCCTGATTACCATATGGAAATAATCATTAAAAGGGTTTTTTGGGGGAGTTTTTCCTGAACCGATGAGAGGTCTCGGGACAGGATGTCGTATGTATACAAATTGTGAAGTCCTCTGAGGATAATTTGTGATTTTGGGCTATAGAAAATAAATTGAATTGATCAAACTGGAACTATTAAACCCGTCCCTGGGGAACCCCTCGCTGCACTGGTTGTGGGATATAACACTTTCTCAACTGATTGATACAATCACATTGTAGTCAATGGAGCAATCATGTCTTTGATATAAAAAAAATAAGCTTTTTCTTTAGCTGCCTAAATTGTGCTTGCTTGTGCTTTCATTCTGGAGGAACAAGGAAATAAACCCAATCTACAGAACATCCTTTCAACCACATAGTGACTTACTGAGATACTTAATTCACTCTAATAATTTGTAATGGGGATGTGCATGTCGTTCCTGTGTTTACTGATGGGCTGTATATTATTTGTATTTGAAGATTAGAGCAGAGTAGAACCAGAGAGAGCCCCATGCTGCAGGAGAAGTCTCCAGTAATGAAGCATCTCTGGGGTCCTAATTACACCGGGTCGAGGAGATTGCTTCCTCTCATCACGGCCGTGCTGAAGGCTGAATAGTGTGTTTCATACTGCCATTACACTAGAAGAGACGGCCATTTCTTTTATCCAAGTAATTCCTTTGGCGTCAATGATTTATCTGTGCTGTCCCACCAACGAGCCTGGTTTTAAGGCAGGTCCTCATAACATGCATGGTGGCTCAGGTGAAAGGGAGGACAAACACGGTTATGGGGCTTTAATTCATCTGGGAACAAGACAAAGAGCTAATGTACTCCAGAATCTAATTCATATGGATTTTAGAAGTTGACCAGTTCTGATGAGTGTGATGATCACCATGGCGAAACTGGCTCATTGTTACTTACAGCTAAGCAATAATATAATAAAGCAAATGTGGTCATAAACATGTTAAATCAGCAATGTCGGCATTAGAATGTGGGACATAAATCTATAGTATGAAACGATACAGACATGATTTACAAATATTCTGTGTAATTGATGACATGAACATGTGAGATAAGTATGTGCGCATTATCAAAACTACCGCGATGTAATTATCAAATATTGTTAAAGAGTTATTGGTTAAAGAGCCCTAAATGCTGGACGTTAGACTGAGCAGACCAGCGAGGGGACATTTTGGTTGAGTGGATTGTTTTTACTTTAAGCATTCATCATAAAGCTGCACTAATCAATGTTTTTATATTAATAATGAAGTGACCAGCTCTTGATCTGTTCAGTGAATCAAATGGCTGTTGTTGAAACAGAAGCTCTGATGACCTGTACGCTACCCGCTGAGCGGCAGGTGGACACCATTAGTGGCGAGGTGAAGTGTCTTGCAGGCGTTTTAAACTCCTTATCAGTAGTTTTTAAAGCTGCACTCATCAGTACGTTTAAATTACCAATGAATCAAATGACTTTGTCCCATGTGTGAAGTACTGCTCATAGAGAAGAACACACCAATGAGTAACTCCAACATTGTTTGGTCGTCTCCAGGTTTTAATAGAGCCACTGTCGACATCTGTGTTCCTACTAGAACAGGTCTAAATGTCTGCTGTGAAAAAGCTATTGAACTGGCTTGTTGTGGTGAAGAGGAAGCGAAGCCGAGACACAGTTTTTGATAGACCGTTGGCCCTGCCTTCCAGCCCTCGTTTATGAGTGTGGGATTTCGCTAGTGACACACAGGATAACGTTATGAATACAAGCAGCTGAAACTAGTTCTCCTCAGTACGTGTCTGGCCTCACAGTAAGATGATAGATGGATAGATACTTTATTAATCCCGCAGGGGGACATTTTTTCACTACAGCATTTGTACATACAGGTAAGAAATATGTATGTATGTATGTATGAATGACTCACTCACTCACTCACTCACATAGAATAATAATATTAAATTAACTAACAAAACAAAACAGTAGTGCAAGATGTAGCCAACAAACAAACAAAGGTGCTATAGTTGAGTGGTTGATTTGGCCAGAGGTGATTTATTGTAAAGAACACTGGAAATCATCTATTATAATCATCTACTCTGCTTGATGACTAATAACTGTAGTGCACAAGTCACTGTATTAAAAAAAGAGATGTTTGTGTGAGGTGTGTATTAATAAGCAGCACTTTCAATACATGAACTCTTCACTGACGGGGAAATTGAATGGCATGTGTGTCTCAGGCCACTGGACTGATCCTTCCCTGGCAGAGGCCTCTGGTCTTCATCCAAACCAACTTGAAACTAGAAGGCAAATATATTGGCTTATTGCAGCTATATCTGTATGCAAAAAATTGCAGTACAGAAATGCTAAACTTAGGTTTAGGTCATTCATAAACAGTATCACCATTCCAGAGAGCAATGTCAAGCTGATTTTTCAACTACAAAATATCCTTCGAAGTATGTATCTGGATCGTAATTGGTCAATTTATTTTTTACCGGAATTTTCATAACTCACTTTAACAGCTGTAGTTGCAGACCTTTCAGTAGAGATGACTAAACTCATTTGCATATCTTTGACTGGCAGCCCCAGACCCTGGTTGAGGCCATCCACTCCAGCCTGCTCCTGGATGGGGAGTCTGTGTACAGCCTGGTGGCCAACCCCTTCCTCCTCATGCTGGCCAGGGTTATTCTCACCAAGTGCTCCTCGAAGATGGCCAGCCTCCAGGTAAGACTGTGCTTCCGTCACAGCCACCCCCTCCTGATGGATTGTTTTGATGGGGAGTTTGCTTATTAATGGGAGTTTATGTAATGCTATAGTATCAAATTGTGCTTCTAAATGGTGTTTGATCAGGCAAGCCCAGCCTGAGGACGGTTGTGTCTTTGTGGCTGTAAGCAAGGCTGAATAGTGTATGGTATATGGCCTTCTGGTTCAAACTTGGTAAGGTAAACTCAAGACTTGGAACTTCACATGGCAGCACCATAGAAATAAAAAATAAGGTAATTTATTGGTACTGGTTTAACACAACTGTGAAAATTGTGAAAAAATTATAATGTGTGTTTTACGTGGCTACGCTCCTCACATTTCTAGAAACGTTGTAAGAAGGCTGTATTTTTGATGAACTAACTGCAGATTTCAAATGAATTGAAGCATTATTTAAGTCTGACTGACTTTTCACCTTGTGACATCACAGTTGTTAGTGGTTAAAGGTACAATAAATCAGGCCTTTTCAAGCTTTTGTAACTCAAGGCCCACTTTTGATTAAGAAATTTCCGAGGACCATCTCCCCAAATAGATGAGATGGAAAAAAAACCCTAACATGATAAAAAGAGGAGAAAAAAAAAATAAACTAGGCTGTAAATGTGTGTTATGTCTCTTTCAGCTGTGATAACCAACATAAATACTCTGCTTACCCTCACGCATCACTGCCGGCTATTATCAATCCAAATTGAATGTATTCAGTGTATGGAGCGTTTACTGTGTCCATAGACTATAAAATATGGACGTAGTCTCCCATAGGTTTCTGAAGAGCCTTTGGGAACTTCAAAGCGGTGGCTCCGGCCGGCGCAGCTGGACGCTGCTGCGTCGGTCGAGCGGCGGCGGGTCACTCAACGTTGCCACGCCCTCAATTATAACTATAGCCTTATTATAATTTTAAAGGGTGAGTAATATAAAAATTCCCCCCTAATCAGCTGTTATGAACAGCAGTATTGGCTATAGAGGGCAAAAACGTTTATTTCTGCTGTAAAGTTGGCCATTTTAATATGGGGGTCTTCGGGGATTGACTCTCTTTCGCAGGTTGTTTTTTTTTACACTGTCTGGCTTCATTTCTCAGCTCCAGAGGTTGCAGAGTAGTTTTAAGAAACGATACATTTTTTGCCGCTGCATCTGAGGGTAAATTAGCGAGCTAACAAACTAAACCGCAGGCTGTGTTGTTTTTACTTGATGTGTCGTGATATTAAAACGTTACTGGTCATTGGAATCATGCTTTACTTGAATTACTATGTATATAATTCACGTGAATTCTTGAGCACATTTAGAAATAACTAGTTTTGTCTATCAGCAAAAGGACTTGTTTGATTTAATCTAACCATTGTTGGATGGAGAGCAGTAGCTCTGTCGGTCTCTCACTGAGTTTCCAGCAGACTGGTTATTAAAGAAGGGCCACTTAACAAGCTCAGTTTCTTGGCTCCTCTTGCACATTTGCATACAGTACCATATGTAAATATCCCAAAGCTAAATGTTAAAGAGGGTAAACACAGGCTGTCACTCAACTCTCTATAATTCCGAGGCTCTAAAGAGCACATTAACGTGAAGTCACATAGGGCAGGAAGTCTGACGTCAGAAGACGTGCTTGGCATCAGCTATCGGATGCCTGCTCTGAAGTCACCAGTGAGGATGTGGACACCAGTAAAACAATGCTTTTCTGCTGGAGGTGATTTAGTTACTTAGCTATATGGAAGTTATTTAGCTGCACCCTTCTGTTCGGACTGTCAGGCTTTTAAATGCATGACCCCACCACCGCTCCCTTCTGCACCCCACTCTGTTGGTCTGGCGGGGTGCTGGAGGATATTGATTCAGTGAGACAGACAATTAAACCTCCACATAACCACCCAGCAGAGGATGGGGTCTTCTCGCATTGGAAATGAGGAAGGATATATCCTCCCTGACACACAAATGGGATTTTTACATGGTTAACTTCCACTCTACTAGTGCAGAACAAGAACAGGAGGGTACAAGGGGTAAAGGGGAAGGGTTGGTGCAAGAGGAAATGTAGCACTTATATGGCTGCAAGACATTAATTTTCTTTTCTCCCTGATGCTTTGTGTTCTGGTCAGACCCAGAAAAAGCAATGGAGTTGGCTGTTTTTAGAGTGTGGTCAGCACTTTGCTCCAGCATGCAGCTCTCTGGATGTTAGTTTTATTTGTGCTAAAAGGGCCTCAAGCAGCATTTTGTGTTTTTATTTATTAACCAAAGAACCAGCTAGGTATACTTTGTACTTATACTAGGTATCACAGAGAAATGAAAAATGTCCATTTTATGATTTTAATTGGATAAAACATTTTCTATTTCCACACCTTTTTATAGGATCATAGTTTTCAGTTAATGGAAACCAAAATATGCAAAACATGTTAGATATAGAGGCATCAGACTGACTCATCAGAGCTCCTCCTTACTCTTTCCATTTCTTTCTTCATAAAGTCTCATTTAATTCAGTTTAAGAACTGAAAAGTTTTGTCATTTCTTCTCACATGTTGTAATTAGTTTCTTCTCTTGTTTTTGTTGTGTCTGTTTAGCTGCTGCCGTGTTGGACTCTGCGCTACGTCAGCCTGCACCAGCAGATCCTGGAGGCCCTTTCTCCACAGCTCCTGGACTTGGCCCAAAGCAGCATTGGCAAAGGTCTGTGGACATCAATGCACTAAGAGTGTAATGGTACACAGAATCATTCCCAGATTTGGAGTCATGGTTCGGTTGCGAGTTCAATACAGCAGAAAACTGTTCCAGTTATTCTGAACAGACAAAGACCGACACTGTCATTCTGCTGAGGACTGGAAACGCATTTTGCTCACATGGCAAATTATTTTCACTATAAAAATAAGGAACATTTCAAACACTTGTGTTTACACTGAACAAAAACTTTCCCGAAAGGTCACAACAGGCGACAGAACTGAAAACCATCTCTTATGCTATGAAATTGATAATAACCAATAAATAGAATAATAAAAAATACAACTTGTCTGTTAAGTGTTACAATTGGTTTAACCTTGGCAATATGCCAATGTAAATGCCAATTGCTTCAGTAATTGTTTTATCTTGTTCTGCTTTGTATTTGAAAGCAGAGGGAGAATGAGTTTGCCTCCGGTTTGCTTTTTCCTCGTCCCATATCTTGCATGTTTAGTGCGTTTCCATTCACTCTCTTGTTGACTCTCCCTTCACTTTCCTGTCGTTTCCCTTCTCTATGTGGATTAATATCATGGAGAAATAGAATTATGACCCAAAAATCACAAAAGGAAAGCAGGCTCAGAAATCGTATTTCTGTCTTATAAACAGTGGCCTGACTATGGTCGAGTGAAAGTACAATTATTGCTGTAGAAAATAAAATGTCAGCCCAACTGTTCTAACCTGGTTTGGTTGGACAGTTTGTTTTTTCTCCCATTGGCACGATACTGGAGTAACAAAGCCGTTAAGTTCCTGAGCAAAGGACGGCTGTCTACTGCAACAATCAGCTTTACTACATGCTAGTTGGGGTTTCCATTCACAGTGAATGGTAACGGGGACATTTGTACAGAATTCTCTGGTGTGGGTGGGGGGGGGCAATAACAATGCGCTGTGTGGTGAGGTCGCCCGGTGGGTTTTGTGCCCATATTGATTAGAGCAGATTGGATGACTCGTGCGAGTGCTCAGCACTCAGTCTTGCAGTGTGAAGAGTGGAAAGACAGATGGGGCCCATACCGATGTGCAGTGATGGCATATTTTTTCTATTTAAGGAATAAAACATTTTTATTTCTTATTCGAAGTTGTAAAAAATACATACTGGATTACTAATAATTAATAGCTGCAGCCCTCATCTAGTAAGTTTATTATTCATTTCAGCACCAGGTGCTGTCCACAGAATGACCTAAATAACCTCCATGAGGCATGGATTATTGTTAGGCTAGATGATGCGTCATATTCATTGGGAGTTACAGGAGTCTTTGTTTTGATGCTGTTACCTCCAGTAGATTTGGAAAACAAAGGTTGCTTTTTCATAGTTTTCAAAACTCAACAGGGTTATTCTTCATTATGGGCTAAATACTTTGGTTGGAAGGATGGATTTAGCCCAAGGGGTGTAATTAGATATCACTACAGCAGTTGGCAGACATTAGTTTCATACAGGGAGCATTTTGTTTTGAGAGATGCTTATTCAAACTGGCATTGGGCCAGAATACAGTGGAAATGAAATGCGTTCCGAGGCTATTGTTTATTATAATTAAATTTTATTTATTTATCAAAGAGAAGTCATCTCAGGGCACTTTTTATATAGAGCAGATCTAGACTGTACTTTTTATAATAGTGTTTGATAAATTAGTGTAGAGAATATTTGGTGCCTCAGTATGTGAATTTTCTCCCCTCTCAATAGCGCAAAGCTAGTTTCTTTTTTTTTTTTTTTTTTACCCACAAAGCCAAGCAGCAGTGTCATTCTCGGAGGACAATTCAGATGTTTGTGTCTTTTTCTCCTCTCTGGAGCGATGCCTGCTTGAGTGTATTGATTAAAGGCAGAAGGTGTGTTTTGTTGGAGTGCAGCCTGTTGTCTGAATAGTGAAGAGTGATGGGTGAACAGGAGGTGCAGAACAGCTCAATCCATATTCCAGGGGAGCAGTTGGTCTCAGTCCTTTCCGAGGGAGGTGGGCTGCTGTGGGAGGGGCTGCCATAATGTGTGGTCTTGTTCTGGTGTGAGATGGTGCTCAGTAGGGAGAGTCTCTTTTTACTCCTACTGCTCACAGTTTGACTGCTATAATTAACATGGACAGAACAACACTAGTCTGACTCACTGGATGTGTGGGTGTAAGCCTGCCATTGGCCCCTATTTCAGCCATCATTCTATTTTGCAAGGGCACCGTCACTGCATCTTAGACGTAGCGCTGCCTGAGACGATGGGGATGGCAGAGCCAGACCCATCTCCTCAACACTGTGGAGAAAGGTCTGGCTCAGCGTGGCTAGAACAACAATCACCAACTTAACATTTCTTTGCTCTAGATGTCAGCATTCAAGAATAGTTTGATTACCCAGAGTGAGACCAACTAATGAATGCCTTCTGCACGTGTCTAGATGTTGTTGGAAGGCTCTGAAAGAAGACGGTTATCCGCACCTTGCATAGCTTAACTTTACACCTCCAGATTTATTTCATTTTCAAACTTGTATTCTTGAGCCGAAACTGACGCTGACAAGTAGCATCACCGTAGGACTTTAATCCGACTACACACAGCTCCCTCTGAGGAATAGTAAATGGACTGTACTTGTATCAATCTTTTCTAGTCTTCTGACCACTCAAAGCTCTTTAACACTACATGACATCATTCACACACTGATGGGAGGAGCTACCATGCAAGGTGCTACCTGCCATCAGGACTATCTAACATTCATACCCATTCACACACCACAGGAACAGCCTGCGGGAGACATTTGGGTTGTCTTGCTCAAAGACACATTGACAAAGGAGGGGACCCTGCTCTACCCCTTAGTCACAGTCGCCCACTTGTATAGGTACTTTAGAGCAGCGATTTTCAACCACTGTGCCGTGGCACACCAGTGTGCCGTGAGAGATCGTCAGGTGTGTCGTGGGAAAATGTCCAATTTCACTTAATCGGTCCAAAAAAATATTATTTAGTTGCCGCAAATAATTTGCCATTGTTGAGCGTCTGAGCCTGCAATATAGTGTCTGGCCTAGTAATGAAATACTCTTCCATGCCAGTGGGTGGCAGTAGGTAGCGCAATAATTACCGTGTTAATTTAAAATGGTAAATTTTAAATGATGCGCGGGAGAGGTTGTGGTGAAGAACGGCAATGGAGAAATATTTCAAAAAGAAAAATGCAGACTCTGAACTGGGCTCTGGACAACCGTCTAACCAGATGAAAAGCTCAGAACTAGTGGTGGTTAAAAAAAAAAAAAAAAGAAAAGAAAACACTGAGCTCGAGGCAGTACGGTGAAGTTATCTTTCGTTTGGATTCACTTTCACCGGGGATCCGACTGCACCGATTCCGTTATGCTTGGTGTGTGGGGAAAAGCTATCAAACAGCGCCATGGTCCCAAGCAAGCTATGACGTCATCTCGAGACGCAACACCGTCACAAGAACAGGGACTATTTTGTTCGCCTGCGCACAAAAACTGAGAAACTTTTATGAGGAAATCCACAAATGTGTCTGAGAAAACTCTCAAAGCCCTCAAAGCTATTTAGTAGCTGAACTGGTGGCTGTCGTGTTTTTAGATACACATACGACGTGAGAACAACTGCTCTTAATTGTAACTCTTTATTCCACGTTCTGCATGCTGTCTCCCCGATACCGGCTCTGCCCCAGGTTGTCCTTCTCACCTGAATCCCCCCTGGGTCCTAAGTCCCTACATGTACTGTTTCTTACATCCATCAATTAAACATACATGAACATCAATGTACCAACATATATTTATAACAAATACCACAGTGGCCAAATCAAAAAGCCCACACACTGTGGCAGAAACATTAATACTACCTGCCTGCAAAGCCATTGTGAACGAGATGCATTTTGTAACGTTTGTGGTTGTTGGTGTGCCGCCGGATTTTTTTATTGTAAAAAATGTGCCGTGACTCAAAAAAGGTTGAAAAACACTGCTTTAGAGGACACTAAAGTACCTATACAAGTTTTTACAAATCTGCAGGAGCACTCAAGACCTGTCAAAACACTTTGATGTGTTAAACTGATGGAGTTCCCCATTAATGGATCACCAAAGCGATTACAATTCATCCTGAGGGTACCATGAATGTGTCTACCAAATTTCATGGCAGCGAGGCCACGTTAATAGTCGGATGGAAAGAAAGAAGGAGCTCTAAACTTTCATCCCATGCCATCACCTCCATACTCTGTTTTTCTTTTGAATGTGTCACCTCAAGGCCTCGGTTCTTAAAGAGTGCAGCTGTATTCGGGTTACATGGATGGTGCTTAAGGGAACAACTTCTGTCCATGTTATATTCCTGAATATAGTTATATATAATATATAATTATAATCTTCTCAGAACTCTGCTGCATGTTTACATTGCAAACCGCTTGATTAACAGATTTGATTGCATCTGTGCAGTTTTTTTTAGTAATCTGATTTGTAATTCTCATGTCTCGGTAAAACAGTTTGTTCAACATTTGTAGTTTTTAAATGTGCTCTGTATGGTTTGATATGAAGTTGGAGCAGTCCAAGACTGATGTGAGAGGTTTTTTTTTTTTTTTTTTACTTTTTTTTTTTGCCCATGATGATGACTCTTTTTCTCTGTCCTCTTTCACAGTGCTAAAATGCCCGTCTCTGTTTGAGCAGAGAAACCTGGCTATCCATTTCCACCTGGAGTGTGTCTACATCAGTCTGACCTACTATGACTACCAGCCAGCCAAGAAACACATCCAGAAGGCCCAGGAGCTCTCAAGGCTGAATATCAACATGACTGGTACGTAAAGTACGGCGTGAATGACTTGCATAAGAGGATGTTGTCATACCTGCTAATGAGCCTCCTACTGCCAATTTTACACTGAACGCAGAAGCGCCGCTGCCCCCGTCCGTACGGTGTCCATGTTAACCGGTCGGGCGGTTCACGCAGGACGCGGCGGTGCGGAGCTCTGTGGCCAGATTGCCATCTTCCATGATAGATCGTTGCTTGAAATTAACCATTTACTGTATCTGGTCAATCAAGGTGCTCTTGGCAAACGGACCCATTTCCAGCAAAAGTACTTGGCTCAGCTTATTCTTGAGGTCAAGAAAAAGCAGCACCAGCTTGGCCAGGTGGATGATGAGGCCACTCCCACCCCCACACCTCAAGCCAGCCTGCCCAAGGTACGCCTTTCTGTTGTCTTTCTTGGTGTGTTTTTTTTTTTTTTTTTTTTTTTTTTTATAAATATACTTCACTTATCACTTTGAACCTTCTGTTGTCCAGAGGACTGACTGTAAGCTCTGCTTCAATAAACCTTCACTCATATACGGTAGGTGATTTGAGCGGAAACATGATAAATGGTGCTGGACACGGAACCAATTCATGGGGCAGTTTGCGACTAGTAGGGTGAACAAAACGAAGCTCCCCTGTTTTAAATGAAGCAGTCGCTGATAAATAAATGCTAAAATAGGACCACACCAGCAAGGTTGTAGCATCAGAAACCCCAAGTCTATTGAATTGAGCAATAGTGCATTGTATTATTCATTCATTCATTCATTCTTTCAAAAGTGATTCCACTATAAACTCTGGTTTCATGAACCCTGTCCCTGTTTCTAATGCTATTTGAACATTGTTGCACGGTACCACCTGAAGACCAATTGGTTTATCAAGAGGGTGAATGATTTCTCTTGTGAGTATATGAACACTCTAGAGAACATGTTATATTGGCAGGCATCAGGACCTTCAAAATAAGGTACAGTGGTCACAATGTAGTCAGTTTGTTATGATTTGTGATTTCTTGGATGCTAAAGGTAATTTGTATTTGATGGTACTGGAACTGAAAGTATATCCATTGTTGTGACTTAACAAGACAAAACAATCTTTAAGAGTAGGAGGGTAAACTGTCTTTCATATTGTGACGGTTAGAACGTTTTTATGCCAAAGAAGACCTCTAAAGATGGAGCTCCTGTTGGTTCTCTCTGACAGCTGACTGTCCTTCTCCGGTTAGTTGGAGAGGCTCCCGCCCAGATCAGGTGTTTGAGAGCACTTTGGCCTTTTCTGCTGCCCAGAATGTACAACAGGGGCAATAATTTGTATTACCCAGCATCATCAGCAGAGGGAGACGTCTGCCTCTGTAGCCTTAATACCATCTGAAGTCTGTTGCTACTGTTGACCCAATGGACTGCACTCTCCATCCTGCTCTTGTTTCAGGATTGGAGACTTTATATTATTGATATCCATCTGGTCCAGTGATCAAGTTAAGTCTTGTGTTCTTGAGGTTCAGAAACCTATTTTGTGTCTAATTCTCAGAAATGAAGTCAAAGTACTAAGTAACTAAGTAAGTAAGTAACTAAGTAACTCAGTAAGTCATACTGACTCCTAGAACAAGTGTAAAGACCATTAAACATCTGAATTGTGCTGTTCCTTTGAGAAACCCTCCTGTTATGTTCCAGGTCAAATTGACCCGTTTCAAAGTTTGAAAATCTAGAAAAAATATTTTTAAGTACTTTTTCTGTATAAAACTTCTTCTGTTTGCCTTAATTAGTGTAATCAATGTTAAAAATAAAAAAGGGTTAATATCGTGTATATACAACCCCTCCTGCAGGTTTATATTACAGAGATGATGTTCGGGTCAATTTGACCCGGCAATGAAAGTGGAGGCTACAAGGGGTCAGAAGTGTCAAGTTTAGACCATTTCTTACTCCATCACACACACACACACACACACACCTGTGCGAGAAATACAGATACTATTTTGACGGGAACCTTATATTTTCCTGCGGGAAAACCCCGCCCACACTTAGCAGGGAGGGGTGAAACATACAAAAGGGTTGCTTGGGAGTCCTATCAACATTACACTCTGCAGATACATACAACACAGCAGCACTGTAGGACAACATGAGCAACAGAAACAAAAGGATGACAGCCCTGGAGGCTCTGCAGCTCATCCTTGATCACGACAGTGAAATAGAGGAGGATATGTCTAAAGATGAAGACCATCTTGAGGTCAATTCAGATTATAATGGTACTGATTATGAACCATCAAATGAGGAAAGTGATAGACCTGTTCCTCCAAGTGAAACATTCTTGTCGAAAAATTGTGAAATACAGTGGTCATCCTCACCCAATACACATCAGCCAAGACTGTCTGCCGAAAATATTATAAAGACAGTGCCAGGCCCCACCAGGATGGCAGTGACTCATGTCACAGACATCAAGTCAGCTTTTGAGCTGGTCATTCCAAACTCAATACAGAAAGTCATTCTAGAAATGACGTCTAAGGGAGACGTGTTGTGGTGGACAAGTGGAAGGAGCTGGATGAAACGCATTTACATGCATATGTGGATCTCCTTATACTTGCTGTGGTCTATAAATAAAGAAAGAATGTTGTGCTCATGAACACTCTACATAGAAATGCTGAAATCAGCACCAGAGAGGACATGAAACCAAGCATGATTCTATTAGAATGCCACAAAAAAGGGGGTGGACAATTTGGACCAACGGTGTCCTACAGCACCAAGAGAATGACTGCACGCTGGCCTTTGGTCTGTTTCTTTACACTATAAATAAACATAAATAAAGTTTAGTTTCAATACAAATCCTTATGACTCATTTGGCTTGATTTAGAGGGAGCAGGTCAGTATGACCCTGAACAGCAGAGGTGTCTCATCTCTATTTATCTACTTCACCCTCAAAATACTAAAAGAATTTAGACAAAAATACATGTTATGGTAGACTAATACAATTTATATCTAGGTTACCTGAAAACCTAAAAAATTGTTTGAACATGTATTTTTCATGAAAACGAGAACTATGGAGGGGTGAATAACTCCATTCCACTAAATACTGATTGAATTGTTAGTAATGGGTTGGTGATGAGGTACAAACTATATTTATTAGGATTTTTTGGTTTCTGACAACTTTTGGATGATTAAACATGTTCCCGGGTCATATTGACCCGGGAACATCATTGCTGTACATAAGAAACGAACAGGAGGGTTAAGAAAATATTTTTGTTGCTTTAGAAATGAAGAATAATTTTTTTTTTTATGGGAAAACCATGTAATGCATTTCATTATTTGAATGATGAAACCTAATTTCTGTATGTATGCATGTATGTATATATATATGGTAAATGGACCTGTACTTGTATAGTGCTTTTCTAGTCTTCTGACCACTCAAAGTGCTTTGACACTACATTACATCATTCACACACTGATGGGAGGGGCTAAGGTGCCACCTGCCCATCAGGAGTAGCTACCATTCACACACTGTAGGCACAGCTATGGGAGCAATTTAGGGTTAAGTGTCTTGCCCAAGGACACATCAACATGGACTAGTGGAGCCGGGGATCGAACCGCCGATCCTCTGATTGAAGGACAACCCCGCTCACCACTAAGCCACAGTCGCCCCTAATAGAAAAACTCAAGCCATTCAATTTCTAAGACACTGCTAAGTTACTGTGAAAGAACTCAATTGGTTTCCTCTTTTTGTATATTTTCTGAAATCACCCAAAGCCTTGCTGGAGTGTGTCCATGGAGCTCTGTCTCGTGGCTGTGGTCCAGCTCTGCTTCTTTGTGCTGTACTCAGACAACTAAGGCCCTCATTAGAGGAGTAAATCGCCTCGATCAAGGCTGTCATTAACTAGAGCTTACTGACTTCCTATCTAGAATGGATCGAAGGAAAGCAGAGAGGTACAACTCACTTCATCACTGCCAAAACAAAAGCAGTGCAAGCAGGGAAATTGGGCCATTTCTGTCACTGTGGTTCTGACTTAACTTGGCACCCTTGTGTTATTCTCATGAAAGTAAGTCCGTTCCAGAGTTTTTGTTGCAGGTGCCAAAACACATTATCAGAGCATTGGGTTTGGAATGAGTTTGCTCTTTTTGCATCAATACCTGCCAAGAATGGACCAGAGGAATGCACTTGACTGTCATTGACAGTCATGCATTGTCCATTCCTAAAGTTCTGAATGCCTCACATTTGGGTCAGCAGTGTGATCCCTGACCCCTCCTGTTCAGACCTTGATGTGCTTCTGCAAGACACTGAACCCCTAACTTCGTCTGGGGAAGGTGTGCGTACATCGGTAAATGTGAGACATTGCTAAGCGCTTGGCACTACTCTCAGGTTAATGGTGATGTGCAAGTGCAGTTTACTATTAAACATATTACACAGCCCCTTTGTAGGTGAACATATCTCTAGGATCAAAGAGGCAGATTTAAAAACAGGAAAGTTTATAATGACATTCAAACTTTCGATAAATATGTCAGTAATGCTCTATTTTTACTACAAAAAACTATTTTTACTACAAAAATATCAAGCCCTGTAAAGGATGCATTTAGGTGATGTCTTTGCTAATGCTATAGCCGATTAATAGGGTCCATTTAGAAAGAGAAACCAACTTTGGTTCATCTATATCAGCACACAGTTTTTTTTCTGTTCCAATCTTTTTCCAGTGTTACCCTAACTTACTGGGAAGCAATAATACTCCCAAATGATGGATGTAAATGACATCAGAGGCTCTTCCAGCATTGGAAACTTTGTAATGTGTGGTAAAGAGCAGAACAGTTGGGTCTTTACACTAAAACACACACAATTAGAATGCAGACTTATTAGTGGTAAAAACACCAGAAAATGGAAAAATAAGAAATTACACAAAGGTTGGTAAGACTTCCAAAGAATTTCTGGGGGAAACAAACACTTGCGAAGTTTTGTTCCAATAAAAAGTAGTCCAAATTAGATTGTATTAACATTGAGCAATTTGGGGTTCAGAGTCTTGCCCAAGGACACTTAACTCCTCCAGTCCACATGATTGGGATCAAATGCCCAGGTTCCAATTAATTAGTAGACGACCCACTGTAGCTCCTGAGCCACAGCCACCATGAGAATACCAAATACTGGAACTTGTACTGAAATATGTATTCTGTACGGAGTACTCAAAATGTTACACCCCAAGATGGCACTAACCAACACTGTCTTTCCAATGCATTCTACAGTTGAAAGAGGGTTTTAAAAGAAATGTATTAGTGAGATTGACACTAGATCAGAAAGCACAGAAAAGTGTTGACACTAAAATTAAGAAAACAATTCATAATTCTTAAAACAAGTAACGAGAATCCTTAAATATCTTTTCTTTAGCTACAATTACTTAAGCATGTGATGGACCCCAACAAAAGAACTCCGATTAAGCTTCTTGCACAGTTCTGAGCCTAATTCTATTTTTTTTCTTACTGGTGTATCTACAGATAAAATGGTCTCCTGCATTTGCTTATGTCACAAATTTGTTACTGTAAGTTATAACACAGTTGTATGGAGTGATTCTTTGTAAAACTGATTGCCTTCAGTTAGTAGTCATTTTGAAAATTACCCACTAGTGAAAGTGAGATAAAATATGAGCCTAACAATCACCCATTTTCAAGAAATTGCCCACTAAGCAGCCACATTTATTAGGAATTCAGTCTTAAAGCTTCATGTCTCACAGTTGTAGTTTTCTTATTTGTTTTCTTGTGGGTGGTTTATGGCTGCAGCATATATGTTCACATCTGACTCTGTGTTTATTTCCATGTGCTTACAGGACTACAATCTGGGTGATGAAACCCGGCTGGATAAGATCAATTTAGAGGAACCAGATCAGTATGAGCTGCCTGACCTCAGCGCTGAGGAGCAGGCCGTCATTCTGGGCCTCTGGTAAGCTGAGATCATCTGATTAAAACAGTTGTTAAAAAATACTTTTTGAAAATAAAGGCTGTATGTGTTCAGTTCTTCACAAGGAAACTCCTATGTTATGCTGCTATGTTGTGTAACCTGAACTACAGGGCACCCTGGTAGCCCACCTTTTATCAAGGCTAAGTCCTTACCGCAGCAGCTCGAGTTTGATTCTTTTGCTGCATGTCATCCCCGCCCTCTCCCTTGCCTTGCCTGTCCCTCACCAAGCTTTCATTATCGATAAAGCAGAAATTGCCATACAATTTATTTTAAATAAAAAAACAGAACTTGAGGTTATTCCTTGCCTGTCACAAACAGTTTTTTAACCTTCCCTCACACTCACATTTGTGACACTACACAAAAATTCACACAGTGGCAGCGGCTTTAGCAGTGGAGGCTTTAGCAGTCGTATCATCAGAGTGACGGCCTTCAGGAAGAAACTGTTATTGTGTCTGGTTGTTGTGGTGTACGGTTTTCAGTAGCTTCCACATGGTTTGATAGGTCTGCATTGATGTTACCTGCTCGTTTCCTGACCCTAGACGTGTATACATCTTGGGTAGAGGCCAGGCTGGTACCAATAATGTCCTCTGCAGTCCTGAATATCTGTTCCTGTCCTTTTTTTTTTGTGGCTGTTCAAAACCATGCAGTGATGGGCATGCACACAACAGACTGGATGATTGCAGGGTAGAATTGAATCTGCAGTTGTTGAGGATGGTGTCTATGTTGGATGTCCACTTTAGATCCTGGGAGATGTGGATCCCAGAAACCTGGAGGATTCCACAGATTAAACCTAATATATAACTATTTAGCTTCACAGCAGGTCAGTAATTAATCCGCATGCTGCTGGTGGGACTTAAAAGGTTCAGTGAAGGTCAATGGAGCAGTCAGTGAGATTGCTAGGAGATGATGGATCAGCAGCAGGTCTGTCTAAATTAATAGTGGATCCGTACACATCCTGCTTGCTTTGCAAGACACCATCAAAGATAACTTTCTTGCACCTCTTAAGTCTTCCAGAGAGTGAAAAAAAAATAAAGATTAATGCAAAATTGTAATAAGTACTCCATTCCTTTTAGTGGATGCAAGAAGAAGAAAAAGAAGCCTTCAGTACGTGTCACTTTGTTCAATACACAGGGTAGGCTTATATGCAACTGTGGAGTAGGCTTGTATGCAACTGTGGGGTTAATTGGAGACGTGCTCATAACCTGATAAGTTATTGTAACATGGTAAATTCAGTGCAAGGTGAATTACTATTACTCGATCCATTCAGCCACAGTACTGCCTTACAATGTTTGACATACATTTAAATACACAATCAGGTACTTTATATTTAAATGCTAGACATAAAAAGATACTGGATAGCAGTTATGCACATGGAGCATCAATGAACTTGGAGCCATTACTTAGCAGGCGTGATCAGTTGCATTGGTTAAAATGGGAGAATAATTCAGATTGGTGATTTGAAATATGTGAGATGTTGATGTAATCAATATACATAAATCAATAAATGTTCATTTATTGATTTATGTGACAGTTTCACTGTCTGAAGTAAGTTTGACCAGACAAACAGTGCGTTCAAGAATTTGAATTATCTCTTCATTTTCAATGCCACTTGTATTAATCGGCGCACATCGGAGGATGTGATTACTTTTTATTACATTTTAGCCAAGGGCTTAAAAAGTTTGAGTCCCTGATCACCTTGTCTTCTCCATGCTCCTTTTAACTCTGGGAATGTGACCTTGTCTGGATTTTCTTTTCTCCCTCTGTGGATGTGCTGAGCTACTGGCAGCTCTTACATTACCTTTTAGATAAGGTCCATTAAACAGCACAATTTGGATTCTATACTGAAACATGAAATTAAATGTTCTTAAAATGTCATGCATTATTGATTAATGCAATGGGAAATGTCATAATCTCTTGTTTCACTTGATTCATAAACAGTTTAGCTTGAAAGTTAATTCTTGATCTTGGAACAGCAGTCTCTCAACTCGAGGTCTACTTGTTCTGGAGCTTGAACAACTAAATTATATCTATTGATAAAAGGCCGTCCGATATGGTAGAAAGCTGTGGACCATGAGTTGATATTTTCATTTTGTCTCACTAGCTGGTAACCTCAGGCAAGTTAGGAAGTTGATTTTGTTTTTGTGGCGTTTATCCTGTTTTCAACCGTCATTATAGAAAAAATAAAATTGGCAGCACTACTCCTGACCAGAGCAAAGGCTTTCTATTATGTTTGAACAGAATTAGTTTGTATGGCATTTTGTCCAACCGTGTCAAAATCAAAAGTATTTACACCTGATTAAAAGTCTCTCAGAACAAGGAGATGCATTTTTTTTTTTTAAATATGGAGAGAACAGTACACATGCATTCCAGAACAGACTTTCTGAAAATGTTTAGTTTTCTAATTAAAAGTGACAAATAGTTGAGTCAAGAATGATTTAAGAGATCTGAGCGAGAAATTCAAACCCTGATTACTGCTGACCTCCACACAGCTGGCGTATCACGCTGTGAAGTGAGTGTGAATGTTGAATTGACATTACAGATATTGTTTGAAGCTTTTTGACCATACAACAAGCACTACTGATTATGCATACTGGCAGCGTAAACCTGGTTCTACTCCCACAAAGCCAATTACAATTAGCTAGAGTATAATCCATCGTGAAAACAGAGTTGTGTATATCCATAGATGGATTATAAATTTGGGCCCCTGGGACAAACTTGTGAACTAAATGCTGAGACACCGGTGCCCTGTGTGGTCTTTTGGGGCCCCTGAATGGTTATTTTGTGTCTCTATATGGTTCTTTTGTGTTCATTTATTGTTGCTCTGTGATTGTTTAGCGTCTCTTTGTGGTCATCTTTTGTGTCTTTGTGGTCATTTTGCATCTCTTTGTGGTTGTGCTGTTGATGTTTTGTGTCTTTTGTGTCTTTTGTTTTTGTTGTAATTTTTTTATGCTTTGTGGTTGTTTTTAGTCTCCTATGGTTGTTTATCATTTCTTTGTAATCATTTTACATCTCTTTGCATTTCTTTGTTTTGTGTTGTGTTTGGTATTTTTGCATCTCTTTGTGGTTGTGTTGCATTGTGGATGTTTAATTTCCCTCACTGCATCAGTATTGCCTTCCTTAAGAGCTATTTTCTTGTTTGACAAAAGTTCCTTGGTCCTTGGATATCTTGATTTCATTTTTCCTGCAAAATAGTCAAAAACATCCTCATCAAGTTCATCAATACAGTATTAGGCAGTATTAGAGCCATAACGGGGAATAAGATTTTTTTGACAGGGGACTGGTAGAAGTTGCCTAACAACCTCTTTAAGGTACAGTGGTTGAAATCCCAGAGAATAAATTTGCAGCATCCAAACAGACGGATTGCATGTTTTTGCATCCACATTAGGATGAACATATAAAACGGTGACAAATATCTGTGGGAATTCCCATGGCGATTAAAAGAGCCTTAATGAGACAGAAAGCAGTTCAACATTGGGATGACACAACCGTTTCCGTACAGTGATATTGGTACAAACGTAAACCTCTCTCGCGATTTCCCCATAATTTCACAGTCCTTATCAGAGTGGGGACACAAACCCATTGATCTCCGATGAAGAATCCCGAGAAGATGAGCAAGGTTTCCTGACACGCCATCAAACAGGCATTCTGTATTCATGAAGGTTATTGACGTTAGCCTGCAGTTCAGCAACCTTTATCCTCAATAACTTGTCATTTGATTGCCGTAACCTTTTTAAGTGTCCTCGCACGTCTCCTTTCTTTCCTTCTTTCCTGTGTATCCTAATAGGCCTTTAACAAGTACTGCCAGTCTTGATATAATCCTGATCATAACCCTGCTTCTGGTTAACAGTTCTGTACGGCATGTAGTCCACTAAACTGGCCATAGAACTGTCCAATAATGGGTGATTCCACTGCAAACAGAACTATTAGAGAGGTGCTGAATTTAGCATTTAGCTTTAGCTGAACGAACAGCTTCACAGAGCTGCTAACATAGCTGTGGACTCCTAGTCTTGTTTCATAATGTATATACTGTTGACCAAGAGTGTTGTCTTGCAGCACTGATTTCCAGAAGAATAACCCTGTCCACAAACTGACTGCAGAGGAACTCCTGGCCTTCACAGCTGTAAGTAGTTTATTGTTTTTGTGACAGTTTTACGGGCAATGGAACAAAAACAGGGCATCTATAACTACAAAGTCAGAAGTACGTGATGAAACCGTTAAATAGGGCAAAACTGGGAACTACAAATGCACCTAAATCTAAGTCGTACATTCAATTGCAATGATGCATCCGTTGATGACTTGTTCCTCTGAACATCACTCACTGTTATTAAATTCCCAAAGCCTTTATACTTTCAACAATATATAAATCTTTACTAGGGCTGAACAATTAATCAAGAGTGTGGCACTGGATGAGCTAGGAGCAAAAACAGGTTGGCAATTGGAGTAAAGAAGAAATTAACAGTAAAGTTGTCTTTTAGGAGAGGTACGGTGTAGGTTTCAGTTTGTCTGTGATTAAACACTGCACCTCCTGAAGAACAAAGTTCCCAGTCTTGCTTCTCAACTGCTGGATGAAGTGAAGGGGGTTAACTCTAAAGTCCTGGAGGCAAAACATTCCTGAAGCAGGTCCAGGTCTCCCCATACACACCATGGATCATAACGGGGATTATTTGCTCAACACCTTTTCCCCTCGCTCCCTGTCCTATCTAACCAACACATTCTTACACCAATGCGTCACCTAGCGAAGCTTGTGTTTTGCTCGTGTCTGTCGATATATGCTTGTTACATGCATGAGTATGTCAGTGACTACCGTCATTAACGACTCACATGACTAATAACTTCGTGAAAATAATGTCTTTTTAGTTTCCCACGGGAAACAAATGCCGGTCTCCTGGATGAATGTCCTGCATTTGTTTGACCCATCCACCTCCACTCCTGCCCCGTGTGGACTATCTCGCTCTTTAAACTGTCAGTTGCTCTCTCATTATGCCGCAGGTAGGTGCTTTGCACACACGCGCTAAATGTGCGTCGTGTCAGGCTGCTAGAAGCGCTGACCAAGCTGCGTACTTGAGGGGTTGATCGGACATAACCTGCCCCTCCCACCCCACACATATCTGACTAGCCGCACTTCCTCAAAGCTTGCTCCAAAAGATCAAAGATTCCACCATCTACCAATCCACGAAGACATCTTCAATCCATCTACTGCTCATCTCCCAGCTAGATGACCAATTTGGGGGGAAAAACCTGAAAGACTGGGAATGGGAGTCAAAAGATGTCCCAAACAAACCTCTGGTGTCAGACCCCACTCAACAGGTTCCTGGCTGGCACCAACCTCCAGCCAGAAAAGAGACCGTGGTCAACCCTCTAAGGAGCTACTGGCAGCTATGTCCGTGGCTTAGGTGTGTCCGAGACAACACAGAGGCCACTGTTCTTTCTAAAAACAATGACAATGCAATGGCATCAGTTATATCAGAACAAGAGAGTAATTCTATATCCAAAGAACGACAAAACTGACTGCTTTAAGGGATGGAAAATATATTTTTGTTCTTCTCCTGACTGGGTTAGACAAGAGTTTGATTGACAGATGATTCATTTAATCACCTGCCAAGTATTTTTTGAAAGTGCCTGCCCTTTTCTAAACAGTTTCTGATGATGGCTTCTCAGATAATTCTGAATAACAAACCATCTGTCGGTTCAGGTTAGGTGCAGACTGCTGCATAGATTAAAATGAGAGCGGATCTGTTGCCTGAGAAGTGTGAATCATTCCAGCAGTGGTCGTTGCAGACACACCTGGCAGAGATCTGCACTCCACTGATTGTACTTTTCTAGTTTAAACTTGTATACATGGTGGTTGATTAAAAGTTAAGTCTCTTTTGCGTAATGCACTGTTTGGCAAGGTTGGTCAGGTCATCCACCACTTCTACATATTTTGAAAAAATTTGGATGGATTGCCATGAAATTAGGTGAGCTTTGACAATTGGGAAGCACCACAATCTTTGGCAGTTTTATTTGTTGTCCTGATATATTTTGGTCAATTCTCGCCTGGCTGCTTCCACTCTTTGCAGACACAAGTCCGTTAATTAAAGAGGAATAAGGTGGAAGAGAGTGAGGGGAACTGAAGAGACAAATTGAAAGGGGAGAAACTGAGTCGTGCTGCAGGCTGTCCTCTCACTCTGTTTGAACAATGAAGTATTTTGAAGTCCACTCTGTAAACTTCTCATTAAGCCACAGATGTCATCTTTCTTAGGGTAAAGAAAGAGAATAAAGTCATTAAAAGTGAAGTTATTTAGATTTTTTTTTTCTTCATATTTTTAGCATTTTTGTCTGTAGCAGCAATAACTTAAGGTTACTTAACGTAACCCCGGTTCTTTGATAACAGAGTGAGGTGTTTCACTCTGGGAATTGCCTCGGCATGACCAAATATGGAAGCTCCAATGAAAACCACGTCTGTCAGTGACTGCTAGGGCTACGCCCCCTCGCAAATCATTCTAGACCGATTTCTTTCTGTCAATGCAAGGAGGGATTTGATGGTGAAACACATCACTCTGTTATCAAAGAACTGGGGTTACGTTAAGTAACCTTAAGTTCTTTTTCTAACTTTGTTCGGTGTTTCACTATGGGAGATATAGAGCACTCCCGGATTGCATGAAATTCCCATGGCCAAATATTGTTTGACCCAACTAATGGATCCCACAAAGGAACCAAGGACCTGGAAAGGAGGAGCTTACGGCGTCCACCTTTCGTGAAATGACAGACTAGAGGATGCTGCCCCACAGGCTTCTCCCCGAAACCTAAATGACAGGCTGAGATAGCTGCTAAAATAAACTTTAATAGTAGAAAAGGCCTTACCCTTGTCTACTAAATCTTGCAAGAAACACAGCAGGTCAACCACTGAACACTGGAAAGGAATGGTGTGCTTAAGATGGCGCCACTCAAAAACCCGCCATTTACCACTGTAAAGAGAGCGAGTGGAGGCAGCCCTTGCACTCTGAATGAACCAGTACCTGCTAATTTCTTTCATACAGACAGGCACTGCTGGCAGAAGTTGCTTTAATGGCAGTTGGGCTGGTGGGAGCCTCTTAACGTCATACAGGTCTCTTCCCACCCCCCTGTAGCATCCTGGGCTGCCGGCCATTTGCCGTTTGCAGACCTTGTATAAGTTGGTCCACTGGGGGAACGGCGTCGAATGCACTTGGGGGTCTGGACTGTTGGATAAGAAAGGTGGAGTCATCCTCCATTTCGTCCATGTCGAGGAGGTCAGAGTTGGCATCGCCCTCTGCGTCCTCACAACTCAGCTCCACCTCGAGGAGCTCCTGAAAAAGTGAAGGCATTTCTCAGCACTCAGCATCCATCATGTCCGCCCAGCTCGAAGAGGCTCGCGGCTGATGTGAGCTGGTTGTGGCTTTAGGGGTGGTTCCTGACAGGCAAGGGTCCTGCTTATTGGATACCGCCACTCCAAGCCTCTTTTTCAGGACCTTCTCAGGCATTGCCGCATAGTGGCTTATAAAACCTGTTCTACCTGTGCTTGTAACTGGACAGTGTGATGTCAAAGTAAATGAACCAAGTTTCTTTAACATTTCCACTTCTATTCACATTGAAGGAAACAATATGCAGTCATGACTTTACCTCTTGAATGTATTGAAAGTAGCATATGGAAAAAACTAATCTTGCACACTGCTCACTCAATGAATAATGTTTTGTTTCTTTAAGTCCAACTTTTTGGTATGCAAGAACTTCGTAATAAAAATAGTACACATAAAGTAACTTTCTTTTTAAAAGCACATCATGCAGCTCATCTCAATAAGCTGAAAAAAAATCCTATCCTAATTCCTATTTGTTTATACTTGCGTTTGACGACCTCTGCAGACTGCGCGTGAGCTCCGAGCATGAACGGAGGCGTTTATACTTTATGCACTGTGCGCTGCATTATTTGTAGGCGTACAAATAAAATGAGCTGCGAAGAATCAAAAAGACATCGAGTGTAACTCTTACTATTCCCATAGCCTGCAGGTGTCACCGACTAAAAGCCATAAACCAACCTCCACGATGACGAGGAGGGATTGTAATTATCTGGAAACTCATATCTCATATTCATGTACTACTTTCATCATTTTCCATCATAAAGAAACTAAGGTTTAATATTCTGTAAACTATTTCATTTGGCTGCAAAATATTTACTCAAATGAAGATTTTTTTAGACCTGTTTCTAAAGCATTTAAGCGAATTGTCCTTCGTCGTAAAATCCCTAGACATGTAATCGTGTGCGCGAAGTTACAAAAATTAAGAGCCGCACGACCGAGCGACCACTTGCACTACGCACCCCACACACCGGCCGTTATTACGTCAATCTTTGGCTACACGCACCTCGTGCCGGCTTTACTACGTAGAGTGTAAACTAACTTTAGTCCAGCTCATCTAATCATTCATATTTCAGCTAATGATGCTATCCAAATGATGAGCTGGGAGATCAGTTTGAACAATAAACTGGGATGAAAAAGCTGCCGGTGGCTGCTGGCTCTGTGAGCAGGCATCTTCCCAGCCTACATGTAGATCCAGGAATCTGCAGGCTGGTTAGATGGTTGTCACATGTCTAGTTGTCTTCATCGAGACATTACTTCTGTCACTTTCCTGGAGGACCTTGTGGACTTCGAATGACCGTTATTACCTGACATATTATATGATCCTTGCATGTGGGAGCGAAGCTGAGGCAAACTACTGGTTTGCTATCATGAAGAGGTGAACAACGTGAAGAAAAGGTCTCGGACTCGGCTCAACTAAAACTAGAAGAGCTCATAAGAAAGTCAGACATGGACCAGAAAACCATCTTTGCAAAGTTTTTCACACGCCGGTCTCCACAGCAGGCATGGATGGGAGTGCAGGTTCTTCATTAATCGGCACAAAGTGCTTTTTTAAAAAATTGTATTCTTCCCCTTACATAAACTACAAACTGTGGTACACAGAAATGCATGAACACATTGTTCGTGGTTGCTTATGTAAGAACAATAACTCTGTTGTACTACATATAGTGGTTATCTGATGAAAACAACAATCAATGGACCACCAGCTGCTGGAGGTCAAACAGAGGATTTAGTGACCCCACTTATGTCTAGCTGCCACCTTAAGACCATTAGGCATTACCATATAGCCTGTTCCCTTGAACGCAAACCTGCACCCTGACAATCCTCCCCGATCTGATTGTCTCTGATCCACCTCCACAGCATGGCTTGCTCATAAATTAGGACTGAGCTAAAGGAACATTCCTCCTTTTTAAAAAATAAAAAATGATTGATTTTGAAAATCCCAAAGAAAAAAAAATTAATAAGATGCTATGAAGGTTCATTTATTGCCCTGGAGTTGTTGTAGCTGTTGTACAATAAATCTCTTGTCAGTCCAGCCTTTTGCTTTCTTTCTGTATAGTATGTTATTGTATCATTTGCACATTATTACGTATACAAATGTATAAAAGTTTGAGTAATATCAAGTCTCAATTTTATGAGGCCAATATTTTGTGTACGTGCACATTTTTGTTGCAAAACATTATACTGTTATTGGTCACATAAAAGCTTGTATTCAAATAATATAAATGGTCAGCACAAATAAAATTTAAGTCTAGTTGCTTAAAAAGGTCAAGTAAAAAAACATTAACAATACTACTTTTATTCCTTGATTATTTCCAATTTGACTTGTATAGTGCTTAAAGTGCTTTAACACTACATGACATCATTAACCCATTCATACACTGATGGGAGGGGCTACCATGCAAGGAGCCACCTGCCCATTCATACACCGTAGGCACAGCTACGGGAGGTTAAGTGTCTCACGGACACAACGACATGGGCAAGTGAAGCCGGGGATCGAAACACCGATCATCTGCTTGAAGGACGACCCTGCTCTACCACTGAGCCACAGTTGTTAATTCAGCATAATGTAAATTTCCAACACTGACAATTATTGGTACAACGACACGGTCATGTCATACTCTTCGCTCCATTTTTTTCTTTTCCAGAATAATTACTGTTTTATTCACTTATTCTTTCAATTGGTTTCTACATTGCTATTAATTCCCAATCAATGAAACTCAACACTTCCTTCAGATTTAAGTGTACCATAATTGGTTCAGTCTGGATTCCACTAAAGTCGGCTCAGTTTTGATCACCATACCCAGAACAGCAAAACTAATTAACGAGTCAAGTCTGCTCCCAAACAAAACAGTCTCTTCTAAACAAGAGTCCATGTGGTGGAGGTGCTCCGGGTGGCAGCTGAGGTTTAGCATACAAGTATATTACGAAGGGCAGCTATGATATCCATCCATGCCATTGTTGTCTTGTAAAGATTAACCGTTACCTGTCAAAATCGTTACAAGAGTCTTAAACATGGCAACATCGATACTAAACTCTGAATCCGGCACAGATTTTGAGGAGAATTGGTCAAAAATCGACTGTCATGAATGGATATAGTCAGAAGTTAAGTGCTGTCTGTGTGTGTGTATGAGAGGAGACGGAGGCAGTGAGACCCGACCTCAGCTATTCATACAGAGGGGGAGCAGCAGTCTAGGGGTGGATTCGAATAGTCCAAAAAATTACCTCCTAACCACTTTTCCTTGACCTCTGTGGAAAACGTCACGGGTCAAGGAAAGATGGTTAGGAGAATTCATGAGGAGTTAGGAAAAGACAATCGCGGTGTTTAGGGAATCCGACGCCACTTTCACTAAGCTACGTAGTTATGATGCGACGGCAGACGCATGTTAGTGACATCAGTCTGCAGCGGTGAAACTACAATATTCCGAAGATGGACTACAAAAAAGTGCATCTTAGATACTTCGTCCGTGTGTTGTTACAATGTTGCGTCACAACGACATAAACAACCCGGTTCAAAGTATTACTTTATTAACAAGATTGGAATATAAGTGAAAGAATGCATATAAAAGTGAAACCAAGGGATTGTCACAAACAAAGAACAAAGCTACTGAACTGTCTCATTGTTCAGTTTCAAACATGCTGAATTAAATACGTTCTCCACTAACAATGTCTCATATCCCTCTTTGTTATGGTTTATATGCAGATTATAATCATAAGAATATGCAGACAATAGTTTACGAAACTCAGTGTGACCTAGAAGTGTTGACTTGATAGTGTTTTAAAATTCTAATGTTGATTGAAAAGATGATAATTAAAAACATGACTCAGACTGAAGAGCTCGTCCAGTTTAATCTTTTATCAAAGCTTCTGTAACTGAAGTCAGATAAAAGAATGAGGGCTGAGACTGCAGTAAACACCAGAGAGAGCAGAACAATACGTCACTGTGATCACTTTACAGCAGTTTATGGCAACAGCAATGTAATGCTCGTAGTTTTCCAGCAGGTTTAACAAATTATTGAAAGTTAATTTCCGAGTTATGACAACGGTTATTTAAATGATCTGCGTTTCTCGGTCATGATCGTTCGTTCTCGTGAACGGCCAAATGGTGCGTCACTTTAAATGTTGCCGCCGCAAGGAATTGTGGGTCAGAATTATCTCCTTTCCTTTCATAAAGGAAGGTCCAGTGGTTCCTATGCTAAAGGAGCTAAGTAAGGAAGCATTGAAGCTCCTTTCCTTTGCATTTAGAGAATTCGAACAGCTCTTATCATGGCGGCCACTTAAATTACTTAGGGTCATTTCATTCCATTAGGAACCTTCCTAAACAAAAAGGACTATTCGAACGCAGCTTAGCTCTCTGCACTCTGCCCCCCCCAAAAGAAAGAAACACAATATTTAGTTTACCTACTTTATGTGCAGTCGCTTTATTTGTCAGTCTTTACTGTGTTTTTATTTACGGTTGCGCTAGTTTCTCTCTTCTGCTTTCGATCTTACACACACACACACACACACACACACACACACACACACACACACACACACACACTCAATTTGACAGGATAATTAAAAGCAAGATATTGAATAATGCTAGTTTTTAGCTCATCAACACTAGCATGGCTCTGGAATCCTAGTCTTATTAATTGTTTGAGACAAAAACTCATTATCCAGTGCACTGTTAAATACAATAGAAAAGATGCTGCTTAACATGCCTTATTCTTTGGTTTTAATTGCTCAGTGATTGATGTTGTTAGAGGAATAACTGTCTAATTAGGACAAATGACTGTTGCACTAATGACTCCAGCAAGACTCGCTAAGCATCCACAAACATCATTATTGTGTTTTCATCTCACCTTAAACCATGTATCACATTCATTGCATATTTAAATTGTGATCTGCATAGTAGGTAGAAACTATGAGAAGAATCTTGGCCTCTGAAGTTTCGGTTTAGGGAGTCTCTGGTTCAATGCAGGTAAACCGGCCGTGGTGAGAACAAACCAGGTGGAATGTATTTGCCAGAATGTAATCTTGGAAACCACAGGCGATCGTCTGATTATGATTTAGATTTTGATTGGTTTAAATTGAGCTTAACTACTTGGCTATTTGTGAAACCATCTGGTTATACACAGCGTCTCCCAACTCCAGTCTCGCATCTCAACTTGCTAAACCGACTAAACAATGAGTGGCGCACGGAAGGAAGTCTTGACACAGCGCATTGCTGGAGATTGTTTCTATGTAGATTGTTCGTACAGCAGATCATCACCACTGCACACGCAGAAGGACTTTCTGGCTGTTACAAGTTTTAATAGTTAGGTGTCACGACAGAGCTCAGCACACACCTTGGCCCTGTGTCCCGTTAGATAAGGGGAAGGAGAATAAAGGGGAGGTTAGGTCTTATGTATCATTTTATGAATAATCTTTACAGTTTCTAAAACTATCTAAAGAGGAATGAGGAATGAGAAAAGGTAGAAAGCCACATTGTTTATTGCTGTGGAAGTTAAGGTTGTAAACTTTTTTTATTCTCAGCTCTTGTGCAGAAGGGTGAACTAGCAAGATAATGAGTCATTTATTTAGTTTTTAAGCCTGTCACTAATAGAGTATGCAGTAAATCGCTACTCGTTAAATGAAAAGTGTGTGTTTCCATGAAGCATTTGTCTCCGGCTGAAAAGCCCCGACAGGACTGCTCTGCGCTGCTTAAAAAAAAAGTGCTCCTGCTCTGGATGGAATTTGTTTCTACGACAACAATATCTTGACAACATGTCATCACTCTAACCACTGTCGAATGATAGACTAGCACCACCCCTCAAAGGGAAAATAATTGAGTATACGGTTTCTAGATCAAGGAGTGAATGATTTCTTGGCTTAGATTACCTTGTGGAAACAGAGTTGCACTATTGTTTAAGTTAATTTTGTTTTTCTTGTGTATTATAAACGGACTACAACTGTTGGGATCTGGCAGGAGTGTGTTTGGTTATCAGCGAGTATGAAAACAAAATTATTTAAATTAATACAATTATTAATATCAATAAGACTATTGACAAATATTAATAACGGGGCACGACCCTGACCTCAGGGACCAATAGCTAAGCTATAAATGAAGTCTCAAAATTGGTGTTTACTCAAAATGTCAATAGACAAAGTACTATTGCACATACAGAGTGAAAAGTGAAGGTTTGAATTCCAGCACAGGCAACGATATCCAGCTATTATCCCAATACACATGCACAACGTAATCACAGAAAGCTGCTCTTTAAAGTATAAGAGTTTATTTACTTCAAATAATACTGATCAAATATGGCAGCAGGAATTCTTCGGCAGTTAAGGGAATTTTCGTGCGAATCTTCTTTCTGCAAGTTAAAGTTGGCGGAGTACGGGGAAAGTTATCCGCTTCTCCTTCAGATCCAAAACAGTCTCTTCGAACAGAGAATATAGAACTAGTCCGAGGTTTTCTTAAAAGCATCAACGTTGTGCGCCCCCTTTCATACGAATCGAATTGCATTGGGATGTCATGGAGCTGAAGGTAGCGCTGATGTTTATAGTCTGTGACGTCAGGGCCGTATCACAGGGATCCCCCATGGTGCCTATGGCCCTCGTCCAATGAGACCCCAGTGTTGGGTTTGATCAAGTCAGGCTGTTTGTTTCAACCACATGGTGAAGTCCCAGCTCAACGTCATTTGGTTGTGCAACCCTGTGTTTTAGAATGACAGTAAATGAACCCTGACCCACATCGAGATTGTTGGGAAGCACAAGAGAAATTAAGTGGAGCCAAACCCAGCAACAGGCATTATTATTATTTTAGATGTTGATCAATAACAGCCGTGAAAGATAATAATAATGAGATAAGCGGTTTGGAGAATGGAATGGGAATGGACTTTGTACGCGTATTTCTTTTTTTGAGTGAAGTCTTACAATATGAAAACAAACATTTCAAGCTTCATTCTAAAACCTTTAGAAATTTCAAATGTAAAAAAAAAAGCCCTACTGACAAGCAAACCAACCAACGTTGACTTTGTTAAATCATCAGAATTGGACAAAGTGTAGTCCCAGATTCAGAATTGTTATGCATTTTGCATGTCCTAATGCTGTCTAAAGGATTATTGTACACTTTGTCCCTCCCTTGTCTGTCTGCAGTGTATTCTGTCTCAGCCGAAGTTCTGGGCTGTAGAAGTCACAGCACTTTGCCTCAGGACCAAACTGGAAAAAGGAAATTCCCGATGTGTCGAGAGAGCCATGATGCAAACCCAGGTGAGGAGATGTGATGGGGGATTGTATTGGAAAGATTATTTACATGTTAGGATTCACAATCTGCCTTTTCTAATGAAGAATTCAAGTTTTTTTTTTTCTATAAAAGCAGTTAAACTTAACTACTCATTGAAATGTAAAGATGAACAAACTGCAGACAGTGCGTTGACCTGCATGGGCCTCCCTCACAGATAATTATTTTCTGGATATGTGTTGCATGTGCCCACAAATGGATTCATGTATGGACTAAAATAGAATTCCACAATTCTTTTCACAAAAGTTTGACCCCACAGATTTACACCACTTTCATTTGTACTTGTCAACATACCTATGTAGTTAGCAAAAGTCATTTTATGTTATTCCAATAGATAAATACACATTTTTGCTTTTATTCCCGAGTCCAGAATACCGGGACTATTCCTGCAAACTTTAGCTGTATTCATGGGGAGAGTTGTTAGATGAAAATTTATGTTTTATTTATTTTTTAAAGAGCTGCAGAGCTCAACCTGGCTCACGGTGCCTGAGAGTTATTGAGCAACCTTGTCCTCTTTCAAAACAACCCTGAGCACAAACAGCTCTGAATGTTATTTTAGATGTTGATCAATAACAGCCGTGAAAGACCAAATACATACGTCATTATGGGATTATGAAAAGCTGGTGAATAAGTTATGAGACTCAAACCCCTGGTTGAAAGATCATAGTTGCTGTGGTTATGCTCTTTTGTTTTTCACTCAATCGTTTCAGGCTTGAGGGTATGTACTGAGACTACAATTGGAAGCACTTAATGTAATTTTCTTAGAAGTACTTCATGTAGTTGGAGTGCTTTTCCTATAAACAGTTAAATAAATTGAATCAAAAGGTTGAATCAATGAAACCGATTCCATCCTTGTCTCTATACCAACAGAAAATATCAGGTATGATGAAATATATCATAAATCAACATAATGCCATATATAATATGCTTTGACTAATTGTTACTCAATATATGTGTATTGCAATGCTATCAGGTGACTGTTTTAGCATCTTCAGTTTTAAGAATTGTTTACTGGCTTGCCACAAAGTGGTTAAACATTTAATGTTTTATTTAATTAGTTTTTGTGTCGAAACAAATTTCAGGTTTTGAAAATGTTCTGAGCTAAATGTTAATATAAGTATGAAACTTTTATCTGACCATCCTTCAAACGTATGACTCTTATTTTATTTAATGTCTTGCCTGCACCCGGGGCAACACACCGTCACCACCTCAGCACCGTGCCTTATTTTAACGCAGGACTGTTTTAGTGCGAACACTAGTCCTCTCCAAATGTCCCGATATTCCCTGCTGGACTGACTATTGTACACATCAGTCTCTACATTTAGTTAAAGAGAGGATTTACCTTTTATTTCAATCTGTTGAAAAGCTGAAAACGGAGTTTTAAAAATATGGCTATTCTCACCCAATATATATAAAAACTAGTATTATTTGGATGGTTGTTCAGTTATAGGATTTCTTTTAATCAACAGTGTATATTTCTAGTCGTGTGTGTGGGTGTGTGGGGGTGGGTGGGTGGGTGGGTGGGTGGGTGTGTGTGTGTGTGTGGGGGTTGCACAGCCCTCCCTGACTGGCAGATAACAGACCCAGCTGTAGAATGTCATCTTCTGTTTTCCTCTTCCAGGCGATAGTGGACCACTTTGAAGACAAAAACTGTCCCGTGACCGAGCGGCTCAAGGGATTCTACTTCTGCCAAGCCCCCCCCAGATGGGATGTCCAGGTAGCAAAAACTTTATTTTCAAGACATAAATTTTTATAAACCAAGAGAAAATTCCCAAAATGAATGACTCCATTAACTTTTCTGTGAAGAGGGGGTGCAGCTAAGCTAAATAAGCTAAATCTGAACGTTGGCATGCTAACATGTTTTAATGACAACGTTAACGTGCTGATGTTTGAGATATGTGGTTACCATGGTGTTAATTAAATGTGTTAGCATGCTAATTTTAGCTAAACAAAAGTATTGGACTAAACATGTGTCTGCACCAAATTCTATGGCAAAACACCAACAATTGTTTCAAAAGTCACGGTTGTGTTAGATGAAAAGTCAGGTGATCAACAATGTCATTAGGGTTCATCATTAGGGAACCATGCATGTCTGTACAAACTGAATCAATCCATCTTGTAGATGTTGAGAAATTTACTGGATAAGTGAAAACTTTGACCTGCTGGTGTCAATAGAGCAAAAGTGATTTGGGGGATTCAGTCATGGGAAAAGTCACAAGCTGCATCCTCTTGGGACCTTGAATATCTGAATCAAATTTCATTGCAAAACATCTGAGCCATTTGACAAAAAACTAAAATGACAACTTGGTAATGTCAGAAAATCCCCAAAGTAAGCCGGGTTCATTAGTTGTTTTATTCCTGAACGGGCCTTTTCTTATGTCACCTATGACCCCTGAGACGACCCTCTCTGCCCCGTCTGCCGATTACTATTTGTGGTTGCTTCCCCTGCAGCAACCTGGCACCACATGGGCCCTGTGTGCCAGTGCACTCTTTTAACAAACCCTCTCCTGAGCCCAGTCGGGCTCTCTCCTCCCTGAGACACCCATTTGATTTTTGGTGGACATTTGCGTGTTGCTTCAACATGTGGAGAACCGACCTGCTCTGATAGGTGCAGTTTCTGAGTTTTGTTTGGACAATCGCTGTCAGGTCTGTCTGACCTGCTTTCAGTTAGAAAATGTTCATATTTAGTTTTTAGTTGTGCAGAAGTTTTTCAGGGATGTGGGATATAGAAGGGTATCACAGGATCTGTCAAACACAGCACTAATGACATTGTGGGACACATTTGCTGAACCAAAAAGCATCACAAGATCTTTGAAGACAAATATTTGACACTCTTAACAGCACTCAGTATAGGAGGCAGAATACAATAGACAGGGCAGTAAGTAGAATAGGCAGTAATAGAAAGATTTGGACTTGTCCAAAAGATTGAAGGAGGAGAGTTGAAGAGAGGGAGGAGAGATCAGTGGGGGAGGAGACATCACCCAGGCGCCATGTAATAACTGATAACAGCAATAAAGCTGGAATTGAAGAGTCTCTATTGCCGCCTGAGGACTTGAAGGCGGGTTGAGGCGGATGATTGCAGCAGGTGCTGTGATGCATTTTCTCCTCACTGGAGGACCATGGCTGCATGTGACGAAGCACTGGAGGCTTATTTATGGTTGGGGTGGGGTTGTGTATTTTCTGTGTGCGGAGTTCTGTTTTTATGAAAAATGATTTAATTTGAATGCCTTTTGGAGTGAAGGCATTTATATACGTTATGCACTACTGTTGGTTTTGCACATTTCAGGCCTATAACTACACATCACATAGTGAAGTATATGTTACATCACTGCTGAGCAGGCAGCCAGTGGTTAACATTCATTTTACAGTGATATGAAAACCAACTTTCAAACTCTTCATTTCATAGTGGTTACTTTTAGGCACTAGCGATGTGGCTTCAGGGAAGACCAGGTTGGTCCAGACTATAAAAGCTCAATGAATATTGGATGGATTGCTATGAAATTTTGTATAGACTTTCATTGTTTTTAAATAATGTATCCTACTCGGTTTTATGATCCTATCACTTTTCTTCTAGCGCCACCAGCATTAATATCCAAACAATTATTGGAAGGATTGCCACGAAATTTGGTTCAGAGATTCATGTCCCCCTCGGGATGAATTGTAATGCATTCGGTGAACAATTATTTATGACCAGATATCTGAAAACTGATTTTCCATCATTCTAAGCTGTTTGCCTAACACAACTAACATGCTTAACTAAGATGGCGAAAGAGGTAAACAATATATCTGCTAAACATCAGTATGTTAGCATTTGCATTGTGTGCATGTTGACAACACTGCATAGTCTTAGTCTTGTTCTCTCCTCCTCTACAGAAACAGCTGGCCCGCCTGCTGACGGACCTCGGCTGCACCAGTTCAGCTCTGCTCATTTATGAAAAGCTCGAGCTCTGGGAAGATGTCGTTATCAGCTATGAGAGGCTGGGCCAACATGGCAAGGTAAACATACACACGCACACACACAAACAAGATTATGTTCAAAATCATGTATGTGCTTGGACTAATTTGTATGTAAATATGTAAATGCTTTTAAACCGCGCATCAGGCGCATTCTGTCAGAGGTCAATCACTTTTTGACCTCACCCATTTCGATTTGAACACATTTTGTCTGATATGTTGACTTAATATGAGAGTGCTATAATGGGGCCCTCCTAAGTTTACCCATATTTTGGACGACCACCCCACCTAAAGACACGGATATCATCTTCATAGATGTTGTTTCAAATAAATAAATATGCAAATTTGGGACTTTTTTGGGGTCATTCAATATAAACATTTAAAGTACGTTTTATGCCTCTACTCGTGAATGCAATATCTCAGGATGCCCGGTTCAAATCTCTTCAAATTTGGCACTGATTAACATTTGTTAGTTAAAGGTCAATGTTTACTTTTTATTTTGAAACCACTGGTCAAGTGCCGATGAAGCTTTGCTCATCTCATTTGGAAAGAGACCGTATGTTCGACCTGTTGCTGTATTTGGCTCCGCTGATGAAACAATCACCCAAATCATCAGGACTGCATCACCGAACGGCAGTAACAATAAAACTTTAGAAATTTGCTAACTTTCTGATATGTTTATTTTTGGAGATGATACCTCTAGGTGGGGTTGTTGTCGATGGTCGTCCTGAACGTTGGTCATTCTTGGCCACGTCCTATCATTCTTTGATAAGTTCACGTCAAATTGAAAGGTGTGAGGTCAGAAATGGATTGATTTCTGATGTAATGCCCCATCACAAACCCAATATCAATCAATATATTCAACCAGGATGGTTTACTTGTCTGGTTTGGTGTTCAAAACCAATTCTGAACTGATGATTCTATCCTCTCATAAACAATCTAGCTGGTGGCTCATCTAGAGATCTAGCGTGTGTCGCCTATTTTTTCTGCATGCATCTTTTTAGCAGAAATAGTGACAATGATCTGTTAAGACCTGGCAGTAGTAGCGCTGCACCAGCAATGCTGTCCGTTAGGGCTGGGCGGTATGGCCAAAATTTCATATCACGGTATTTTGTACCATATTTTTGTCGCCTGTGTGGCCTCGGGAAGCCCGGAAATCTCACAAGCATCGCACTTTCCTGGAAAACCTTGTCCTTCAGATGCTGTGGCCGTGGCTAGAGAAAAGAAAAGGTGTTGACAACTTCCAAAAGCAGATGGGCGCTCTAAAAGTCTTTGGGGTTTTACAGAAACGGAACCAATTGAGGAACTCTCAACCTGCAAAAATGCTGGAGATCTGTTCATCGATGCTCAACTGCAAAACAGTGGAGTGGTGCACACAACCATGTCATAATGACCACAAACGAGCGGCTGGGATTTGTGATTACCATACTGACTAATTTGGGTTTGGTAGGTGCCAGTCTTTATAATAAACTATAGGAATATAGGTGGAGTATAAAGAAGTATAGGTGTTAGCGTTGGAGCTGTCGCTATGGGGTTCAGCTCCGCGCACATGCAAAGTTGTATAGATTCCTTTTTTTTAATGCCCTTGTTTCCTCCCTTACTTGTGACATAAAAGCTATGCAACCATTGTTCGGTTTACTTTTTAAACCAGCATTTCTTCAGCTGGCGTAGGTGGAGTCAGAGGGCCCCACAGCTTAGAGAGCTATGCCAATACTCATAGAATCTGGAGTTACAATACATAACTAACATTCTATATCATATAGGATTCAGCTATAACTATTAGGTTAAGATGGAAGCTGATGTAGTCTATACCCCAGTGTGACACTAAGATCCACAAGCAGACACCATGCACCACTCCACAAAGTGTATCTATGCCATGTGTAATAAGGTAGGGAAGCACTGACTGTGCCATGGTTAACACCAGGTCTGCCTTGTGTGGAGGAAAAAAAGGGGATGAGTGACGTTACTTACTACTCTTCACACAGTCCTGCCTCTGCAGAAGAGTGGCCCATCTATTATATGCCATAATGGTCATATAAAAATATATGATTTTAATATATATTTATACAGTAGACCAGAGAGGTATGTAGGAAGGAAAAAACACCCGTTCCTTTAAGGGTTAAAGTCATTGCATTTTCTAGTACTGACCCCATCAGCTCTGAGTCCAAATTAAGTGCTGTGGGGTATGAAGAAGGATTTATAAAGGTTTTAAAATGTAATGTTAGTATTCATGAAAGAGCACGGTCCAAAAGTGTTCCCACTAAAACAGTACAACCACAGAAACGGTACAAAGATGGCGTTATCCACAAGAGCTCAAGAAAACAACTGAGCAAGACTCACACACCCCGAGCTGAAACCCAAAACCCGTACAGAGAGGATACAGCAGCAGTACAAAACCAGAAACGTAATGTATGAATAAGCAAAGCCAAAACACGCATTCACAGATTTAATGCTGGTAAACACAACTGCAACAGGAACAATAGATTGCTTTAGATTTTCTCTTGCTGTATTCTCTCCCCTTGACTCGGGATGACTGCTGCATCTTGTTTAAGATGTACACTCGGCAGTCGCCTCATTTCAGCTGGTACTCGCTGGTAAACCTGCTTGATAAAACCAACACATAATCAGCCAATTAATTAATAAAAGCAGCAGCTCCATGCATAGAGGCATGCAGACATGGTTAAGAACATGTGATGTGTCTCCTGGGATTGTTGCGTACAGCAGAGTTTAGAGAGTTCTTGCTAAAAACAAGGGAAAAGGTCTCATGAATGGGAGAGGCCTGTCTAGCTGACAGGAAGGCTACGATAACTTATATAACCATGGATTATTACCATTATTATGTGGAGGATCTTGAACTATTTCATTTTGATGGCCATACACATACAGATATAGACAGTACACAAGATCTTCATGTATGTATCCATCCCCGATCACAGCGGTGTCAGTAAGGGACACAGACGGGACTACACGGCTGAGTTTTCATTTCCTTCATCTGGCTCCTCGAAAACATGTAAATCAAACAGAAGAATAACACAATTTGGTTATGTGATGTATGTGAACCTGTCACATGATCATCCCACATAATATCTTTGGAATATCTCTCTCATGACCATTATAAACCCTGTTTTGTCACTGGCTAGATGACCAGACCATGAAACTGGACACCATGAACTATGGCTAAAGTTTTATTACCCACATCCCCACTGTGCAGACTTGGAACTCACTAATGTACCATGTATTGTATTTTTATTAACATTGATATGCACAGCATGCTAAGTAAGTATGCATTCAGCATAAAATAAATGCATTATATGGCCAGCACTGACACTCTCCAAAGCCACGCCCCCATAATGATCATTATAAACATAACGACGAACTTGGCTTTGTTAGTACTCGGCTAGCAGGTAGTCATGACCTCCAGATGTGCAGACATCAGGTCTGTGGATCCTGAGCTCTGACCTGAATGTCTAACTCCTCCTGACTGCAAAACCCTCAGTGGGACTCAACTACAGCCTGCTTTGTCTCTGTGATTGGATTACCCAGGTGCTTTTGGCTAATAATAAGTCTCTTTCACCCCTCTTGTCTTAAATCATGTACTGTGGTAGTCCCAGCATGTTCTGTAGTCCCAGCATCCAAAATAACAAGCCAATCCATTTGTCTGGAGGGCTTTTGTCTCTGTCCAATACTGCGCCTCTTTTTTGAACTATTGACTATAGATCTTCTTCTCTTTTCCGCCATCATAGTGACATTGTATCTTAAAGTAATGACATGCAGCTCTAATACAATAGTCTGAGAGATCATGTAAAAACGTAACCATTGCAAACACAATAAGATTTTTACATCCGTAACACAAAATAAAAAAAGGTGATTAACAAACAAAAATCGATATGGCGGTAATGTTTCATTTGTTAGGCTTTTTTGGGGTACATAATTTTTTTACTTTTTCCATCAAAAGACAAAGGAAAATGAGGAAACATTGATATAGCTAGAACACACAAGCTGTCAACAAAAAATATAAAACCAGCCACCAGTGTGCGAAATCCTCTAAACCTGGTATTTTAATAATAGATGGAAATGTTTTTGTTTGTATCTGGATTTGCATTAAGCTTAAAATGCATAGTAATATACAATAATGTGAGTCATGTGCTTTGAAAATGGCAAAACAAAACGGCCCCATAAACTAATTACTTGCTTCGTCTTGACTTGCTTGCTCTCCAACTCTTTCATACACACTGGTAACTAAGCAACCGACCTGTGTTTACGCAATAATGGGGGACTACGTTGGAGGAGTGTGGTTTAAGGTACCTGTGAAGCAATAAAATACCATCCAGGAAGACCAGTTGCAGTAATGGATCAATGCGTTTTGAATGTTTTCCAGAGGTCAAACACCGGTGGTTTGTATCTCAGATGGGATCATACCGCTCTGGATGTACCCCCGCTCTGCCACCGGACTGGCCTCATTCTAAAGAATGTGAGGACTGCGCTTTTTCACACAGGGCTCAAGTCAGTCGGAATGTGGCGCAATCGTGTAAGCATCGTGTAAGAACAATTAGAGATAAAGAGAGATGTGAGACAATCCAACTGGCAGAGTGGCCTCAAACACGACCATTAAAGTTGACTGGGGACAAAGAAAATCCAAACAATTTGGGGTCCAGATAAAAAAAGATCTTCTCATGCTCCAGGGATCATTCCAACACAACATGTCCATCAGCCAGTTATCAATACTGAAACGCTTTGTCTGCATGGCTTCTAGTTCATTGCAGTAATTCACTTTGCAAAGATAAAAGAAGCAAACAGCCCAACAATGCCAAAATTCACAATATTTCTGGTGTCAAATCCAAAATGCTTCTTCCCATCACTTCATTGTCGTTATGGATCCAGTGCGGCTCCCTGGTTTCCTCTGTTTGACATCAGTGTGCTCTGCGTGATGAGCGGGCAGCAGATGGAGACCAGCCGGTGGTGCTCACCCCGAGCTCCACTGCCTGTTTCTGTGTCATGGTCCAGTGGCAGCGTGCAGCCTGCATCACAGTGATGCTTTGCAGGACTTGTTTTGCCAACACTTAATTGATATTTTGCGGCTGTACGTTGGCCTTATAGATCATCGTCTGCTTCACGGCGTCTGCATTTCATCTTTGTTTTGTATCTGTTCTTGTTCATGCATAGCGGAATGAACGCTGGAGCATTCCCCCATCATTCAAGTCAATAACCAATGATGTGCATTATTTGAATATTCATTGCATGCCAGCGGCATCTAATCAACATGGGAAGTTACACACAATGAACTTTGAATTCAGAGAGATTAAATATAGAATTTTCTTCCTTGTTTGAACGGTAGTTTGAATTTCAAATACACAGTGATGGCCCTAATAGCTGTGTTTATTATTGTAACTTATATTTTAGCAGCTATGCCAACAGGAACATGACAGCTTGTGGTTAATTACCTTCAGTGTACACACTGTAATCCAAGCTTGGTGTAGTATCTTTAATAGCATGTGTTGTATCTGGTAGCACCTCTCCAGAGTTTCCTCTAGGAGGGGTCGGCTTTTGGCCCCGAGTCAGCCGTCTGACAGAGGAATGCAGTGAAACTAAGGCTCCTTCAGCGGTTAGACCGCCACACTTGAGGATCTAAATCAAGATACAGGGATTGGAAGAGAGAAAATAATCTGTTCCACCCTCACAGCAGTGTGAGCCTCAGCTCGTCCAAGAGCAACCCAGAGCATGTGGTGGCATGGTGAGGTGCAACGAGTGCAGATGTCCACAGGTTATGTGACAGTCACTTAACTCGTAACATAATCCTTGCCTTAATTTGTTTTTCTGACAAACTTTGTTCCCAAATCCCCTCTCATGTGTTTTACGCCTCGGTTTTTTTCTTTCTTTGTTTTTCATGTTCTTTTATTACTCATTGCCTGTTTCACTTTATTCTGTTTATTTGTTATTAATTATTGTTACTAGACCATCAACACTGCCTCACAATTTCTTTTTAAATCATCCCTTACTTATTTTTTTTCAATTCAATTTATTTTGTATAGCCCAAAATCACAAATTTTCCTCAGAGGGCTTTACAATCTGTACACATATGACATCCTCTCTCCCGGGACCTCATCAGTTCAGGAAAAACTCCCCCAAAAAAAACTTTTAACGGGGAGAAAAGGGGAAGAAACCTTCAGGAGAGCAACAGAGGAGGATCCTCTATCAGGATGGACAGAAGTACAATAGATGTCAGGTGTACAGAATGAACAACATAACAGAGTTACACATTCAATGAATATGACAGAAATGATTCATGTAATAAGAGTAGTAGGCATGATGAAAAAATTACAACTACCAGAAATAACAGCAGCAGTGGATATAGTAGAATAATAATGATAATAGAAGCAGTAATGGTATTGACGATACTAATAGCAATGCATCTAATAATAATAATAATGATAATAGCAGTAGGTGTTGGGCAGGACCAGGGTCCAGATAAAACCAGGACCAGGTCCAGATAAAACCAGGATCCATGTAAACCTGTGAGGAGAGGAGGCACAAAGACCCAGGAGAATAAGTAGAGTTAGTAATGTGCATTGATGGGACATGAACTCATACAGAAGGAGAGAGAGAGGAGAGGAGCTCAGTGTATCCAGTTTTACTTCCCCTTCCAATGAATGTGTCCTTCCTCATCCATCTCCTCATCAATCTCCTCCTCCACTCTGACCTTCCGCTTCCTCTCCCATCCGTTTGCTTCAGGCTGAGGAGATTGTTCGCAGAGAGTTGGAGAAGAAGGAGAAGCCCAGTCTGTACTGCTTGCTGGGAGACATATTGAGGGAGCATCTGTACTACGACCGGGCGTGGGAGCTGTCGGGCCACCGCAGCGCCAGAGCCATGCGCTCCAAAGCCCTGCTGCACCTCCGCAGCAAGGAGTTCCAGCAGTGCGTGGACTGCTTTGAGCAGTCGCTCAAAATCAGCACCATGCAGGTACAAGCACTGAAGAGATACTTTAAATTGTACTTGCAAAACTACTGAGATTCTGGTATTACTGGAAATCTCATATTCCAGATATGTTAACGCTATGCTTCTCTGTAGACAAATTAGTTTACCTTCACACTGAGCCACACACATGCGTCTCTGTTGGCCCAATCACAAATCTGACAATGCAGCTTGTTTTTTTTCCTGCATGCAAATAAGGGTCAGACCGACCACTGGCGATGCCCCTGAGGCTGCTGGGTAATGGCTAAAAACTCCCGGATAAAGGGCTCACAAGAGAAGGATTGCTTTTCTCAGCATAATTTCAGTGTAACTTGAGGTTCCATTATCACAGGGACCGTCCTTGGAGATGCTGTTTCCTCAGACGGCTTACCCTTCTGAGATGGTTAGAGCTGGAGAGGTATCTGATTGGCTCAAGACGCATGAAGTAACTCCGTTTAAATGAGCGTTTTGACACAAGCATCTTCTCAAAGCAGCCTCAAGTACAGCCTCACAGAACTGTAGTCTAATTAGAATTAAAATGATCCATTACTTTTGCTGATAAACAGCTTTTAGAATGCTTAAAAAAATACAAATCGCAGCAATACATGGATTTACTTGTATAGTTTCACCCCATGTGTGTTATGTGTGCGTGTTTGGGCAGCTCGGAGTGTGGTTTTCTCTCGGTTGTGCCTACATTGCCCTGGGGGGCTACGAGGGCGCTGCCAAGGCTTTCCAGAGGTGTGTGGGCCTCGAGCCAGATGTAAGTACCTACACACACGCACATGTCAGTAACTACATCATAATGGGCAAAAGTACAAGTTTGTGCATGGAGACAATAACAGTCCCATCAACCTCTCATTTTCATGTAACACTCTTCATCCTTCATTCACAGTCCTTGTCTAGAACACACACACACACACACACACACACACACACACACACACACACACTACAAAGCAGAATCTGCTACACAAATGCTCTTTCTTCACACAACCCTTTGACAGCCTCCGTGCATAAATGGATGACATACTTAAAACTGATTTTTGGAACTGGATGCATTATATATAATATATACTCTAATAATAAATAAATGTTCTTCTCTCATTTCAATTACAATAAGAGCTGGATTTAACTCTCTGGGGTCGACGCACGTGCCAGTGCGTTTTCGCGGTGTTTACTCTGTTTAAATTAATTGCTATATGTATGTGTGTATATATATATATATATATATATATATATATATGTGTGTGTATATACATACATATATATGTATGTGTGTGTATATACATACATATATATGTATGTATGTATATATATGTATATATATGTATGTATGTATATATATGTATATATATGTATGTATGTATATATATGTATATATATGTATGTATGTATATATATGTATATATATATATGTATGTATGTATATATGTATGTATGTGTATGTATATATGTATGTA
>JACSYO010000641.1:100000-108091 GCA_016806645.1 Ophiodon elongatus | reverse complement strand
TTTTGCCCTTATTATGAAAGAGGCAATATTCCTAATAAGCTAATAATCATTCCACTAATATTCCTGTTTACATGCAGCCGTGCATATTCCGATTAATGTAAAACGACGTGTTTTCCCTCCTAAAAGGTCGGCATTTGTTCGTATCCAAAAACCTGTTGATATCAAGTCTTCATGATGTTTCTCCTTATATATATATATATATATATATATAAATATATATATATATATATATATATTGTATATGAGTCTCAATAGGTTTTTTCTATTTATTTATTTAATTTATTTCATATTATATATATATATATATAATATACAATAAATAAAATAAATAAATTATATATATATAAAATATACAATAAATAAAATAAATAATATTATATATATATATATAATATACAATAAATCACCTATGGCCAAATCAACCACTCAACTATAGCACCGTTGTTTGTTGTTGGCTACATATTTGCACTACTGTTTCGTTTTGTTAGTTCATTTAATTTAATTTAATATTATTATTATTATTCTATTCTATTTCTTGTATATATTGTGCATTTTTCTTATTTTCTTCTTATTATATTTTTTGTATATATTGTTCTTTTCTTACCTGTATGTACAACTGCTGCTTTAGCGAAAAACTTCCCCTTGCGGGACTAATAAAGTATTTATCTATCTATCTATCTATCTATCTATCTATCTATCTATTTATCTATTTATCTATCTATATATCTATATATCTATATACATGTCCAAAGAATGCTCCTAAAACCTGAATAATATCGGCATATTCCACATTTTAATGGTAAAAATGCTCCATTTGGAATCGGACCTCGTGCAGAATATGCAAACATAGTATGATGTTGACATGAAACACATCAAATCCTGACTTTCGCCACATTCTGAATAATAGTGGAATATGAGTGTGCATGTAAACGTAGCAGGTAAACATCCCGTTTATCCACTTTCCCTGGAGGACAGTGTGTGAAACAACAGGAACGTCTGTCTCACGGGGGAATACGCTCAGATATGATAACCAGGCTTTTGTCTCCGAGCCAGAATCCTTAATGAGCCGCTGTGCGCGAGGCGGCGGGGGGGGAGCTGGGGTTTTCTTTTGATACGCAGACGGAAACATCAGATAATTTCACTGCAATTAAACCGCTTTCATGGCAGCGTTTATGTAATGTAAAGGGGAAAATGACATTACGTGTCCCCGTTTTCTTTCTGCTGAGTCAGCTGTCCCGCGCGGTGACACCCTCTGGGCGCGGTGACACCCTGTGGGCGCGGTGACACCCTGTGGGCGTCTGACGGCCCGTCTCCGGTGGGCTGTCGGGGGTTTTATTGAGGGTTTCTAACCCCCGGGACGCTGCTGCTCAGTGGGGAGTCTGTTGTTTCAGTGACAGGCGGACTGAAGGCCTGGCTGGAGGGGGAGGGGGGGGGGAGGGGGGGGGGGTAAATAGTTTGGCAACTAAAGAAGTACTTTAGTTGCCTAAGTATAACCAAGTAGTACTTTTGTAGCCGAAACATAATCAAGTAGTACTTTTGTAGCCGAAACATAACCAAGTAGTACTTTTGTAGCCGAAACATAAACAAGTACTTTTTTGCCTAAATATAACCAAGTAGTTTTGTTTTGTTTTTTTGTTTGTGTTTTTGTGTGTTTTTTGTGTTTGTTGTTAAAACATAAACAAGTACTTTTTTGCCTAAATATAACCAAGTAGTACTTTTGTTGCCTAAGTATAACCAAGTAGTACTTTTGTTGCTGAAACATAACCAAGTAGTACTTTTGTAGCCTTAACATACCCAAGTAGTACTTTTGTTGCCTAAGTATAACCAAGTAGTACTTTTGTAGCCGAAACATAACCAAGTAGTACTTTTGTAGCCGAAACATAAACAAGTACTTTAGTTGCCTAAACATAACCAAGTAGTACTTTAGTTGCCTGAATATAACCAAGTAGTTTTGTTACCTAAACATACCCAAGTAGTACTTTAGTTGCCTGAATATAACCGAGTAGTAGTTTTGTTGCCGAAACATAAACAAGTACTTTTTTGCCTAAATATAATCAAGTAGTATTTTTGTTGCCTAAACATAACCAAGTACTTTGTTGCCTGAACATACCCAAGTACTTTTATTGGCGGACCATAACCAAGTACTTTTATTGGTGAACCATAACCAAGTACTTTTGTAGCCGAAACATAACCAAGTACTTGTGTGGCCTAAATATACCTAAGTAGTACTTTGTTGCCTGAACATACCCAATAAGTACTTGATTGTACGTGAGAGAGCAGTTTAGTAGAACGAGAAAGTGATTAGTGGGAAACAGGTTTGCACAGAAGCCCACTTCAGAAGCTTTTAGGGATGTTTCCCTCATGAAGAGGGAGACTCTCAGTATGTCCACCTCTAGTGAGTATTGGCAGATTTGTGACATTGCGTTGGAGCACTACCTTCCCCGAGTTCCTCATAATAGCTTTTTTCTTGCTCTAAAAGCATCAAGAAAATACAAAGATAAGTACAATACAGCCCATAGGTCAAAACACATTTTTTATCTGACATTTCAATCGGTGATATTGTGTTGCCCTTTATCCCCAGTCGTATTTTGAAATAAGTCCGGTTCCTTTTCCATGTCACTTTTAACTGTAAAATACTAGACTTTATTTAAAGGAAGACATCAGCAGCTGCTTTAAATCCTGATTTAATGCCCACATCATGCACCCCAAAGGAGTTGTTGAATCTGAAGGAGATGCTTATCGACGCTGTCTCGGTTGTGACGAGCGAAACTCACGAGATAAGAACGCGGAGAGCTTCTGATTGTGCTCCCAAATCCAAAGAGTATACAGGTTAAGAAAACAATCTCACCACTCGAGGCCCCTTTCCTTGGCTTTCGATCATATCGCGGGATCTTCTTCAGCAGATGGAGTTCGGCCTGTGCTCGTGGAGTCGTTGATGCATATCGTTTTTTTTTTCTGAGCACTTTAAAGGGCTCCGATAAAAGAGTGAATGATGAGGAAGATATTTTTTAAAAGCTCCAAAATGGCTGCTGAATGGAGATTGTTTCCTCAACTCCAAACTGTGGAGTGATTGAGTTGCAAATGTTTGAAATGGTTCAATTGATTCGGTCCAATTTTCACCAATTTTCATCAAACAGAAAATCTCATTGATTTGCTAAATAAAACTTAGAATAATGAGGCTTTTAAAAAACATTTTAGAAGTAGCTCGAGGACTACAGAGGGTCGACGGTGCTCAGTTTGGGAACCACGTGTTTTGCTATACGATTGCGTGATAGCGTGTTTTTTTTCTTCACGCGCTGAATTAAAGACGATGAAGTGTTGCACGAGGTCGAAAGACCGAAATAACTGCATAATGATGCAGATTTGTAAGAAGTCAGAATTCATGTTTTGTCAGGTCTGTCAGCAACGATGACGAGCAAACCACTTTTAAAACGCTTGTTTTCTGAATGGAGTTTGGAAAAATCAGAGCTAGGCTACATTAGCATCAGAGCTAGGCTACGCTAGCATCAGAGCTAGACTACGCTAGCATCAGAACTAGGCTACGTTAGCATCAGAGCTAGGCTACATTAGCATCAGAGCTAGACTACGCTAGCATCAGAGCTAGGCTACATTAGCATCAGAGCTAGCCTACGTTAGCATCAGAGCTAGGCTACGCTAGCAGCAGCTGCTCCACCAACACTCAAAACGACGCCACCTGGTTTATGTGGTTTACACACAAACACTTACACGTCGTCTCGTCCTGTCTCTGGACAGATACGAGGTACTATAGTGGAGCTCTAGGTGATAACGGACGGCTACATTAATTTTTTACAGCAATAAATCCCAACGACGAGTTAACGCTTAACTCCTCCTCACTCGGAACACCTGCGCCGCAAAAATATTAGCCCTGTCAAAAGGCATCTTGTAAATTTAACTGCCTCTCCCTCCGTTACCTCGTAAAATAAAAGAACCATTTAACTCTCCTCAGTTAATTCTCCACTCATGAGTTCCGGTGCACATTAAAACTGTACGTCATGCACGGAAAAAGCTGCATGCGAACTTTAGAGTCGTTTAAAGCAGCGGGGGAGGCGCTATTCTCGTCTCCGCGGGGTTAAAATGTCACCAACGGGCCTGGAGGGACAATAATAGCGTGCCGTTACTGCTGCCCGGCACCCTGCGCCTCCCACGCCTGAGCACAGCGACGTCGGCATCCTTTATCTTGTCCACTGTAAATAGCGCGGAGCTCTCCGTGCCCCCCGCTCGCCTGTTTTCTCGGCCTCAGCAGGCCCCGGAGCGTCCGCTGGTTCCCGCCTTCCCTCCTCGGCTCAGAGGCCCAGCAATCATTAATCCTGAGTTTAAACTGTGCCACAGTATCGACCAGCAGGTTTGGTTCAGGAGCAGCAATATCCCTCCTCCTCCTCCTCCTCCTCCTCCTCCTCCTCCGGGTTTTCTTCACTCCTCCACCCTCCAATTACCGGCTTTCCCAGAGGAAGATGTAAAACGTGTGCTAAGTACATTTATTTAGGTAAAAAGTTAATTGCGGCGCCACATCGGTTAAAGAAGGAAAGCAAATTAAGGAACCCGAAAGTTGAGAAGGATGTAAGGAAGGAAATAAACATGCAAAAAAAAACGAAATAAGAAAATAATGATTACGCGGAACATTTTTCTGCAGCTTATTGCCCATTGAATGTTCTTTAAATATTCATAGAGCTCAGATAAAAGTAGTGGCGTTTGGAGGGGGAAGTACCCATTAGTAACATCCTACTCAGGTCCAATGTCCATATCTAGAACAGTGACGTGGTTTCTCTTGACTTTTGGTGAGTTCAAAGTTTTTATAAATCAAACGTGACCAAGAACCAGGAAGTATAAAGAAGCGTAATAAAGACCTGTTTATTTGTCAGTAACGTGTAGTTATTTTAACCCAAACGACGATCTTTTTCCTCAACCTAACTACGTGGTTTTGTTGCCTAAACGTAAGTTGTTTCATTTTGAAAAGACGTTGACTCGTATTGCTGGACTTTCGAAGGAAATCGCCCAAAAAACGAACGTAACTTTACGCAAGACGTCATACGAGTCGTTGCGTGAGCGTTTCGTGGTTTTGCCGCCTCAACCTACCTTTACCTTTGTAGTTATTTAAGCCCAACCACCATGTTTTTCCAGAAGCTAACTAAGGCAAGGCAAGTTTATTTGTTTCGCACATTTCAACAAGGCAATTCAAAGTGCTTCACATAAAACCATTAAAAGCATCAAAACGTGATGCAAAAGAAAAGAATATTTAAAGACAATTAAGAACATTCATTTAAACATTAAAAACAGTAAAACATTAAAAAGCTAAAAGTTTATTTTTAAGTCGCTTGGACTCTATTCAATGCTCTGAACTGAAGTGTTTTTAACTAAGTGGTTTTTCTTGCCTAAACCTACCTTTCTCGTTACGTAATGTCGTCCCCAAACAGAAGTCATTCTAAGATAATTCGTGTTCGATTCATTGTAATTTTTCTGAAAAAGAGGAGAATATTCTTCAGAGGGGGTGGGAGGGGGGGGGGGGGCTCACTCCAGCTTGTTTCATGACCCAGCAGCGTTAATGCTTTCACACTTACAGCCGGCGTAGAGTTGAATATAATCCTGCAATAACACCGTCCTCAGAGCCCTAAACAGCTCAGGACACACACGAGGAGTTTACGGTGTCTCACGCTGCTCTTCAAACAGCCACTTTAACTCCCAATGCTGCAATTACTGCTGCAGCGGAGCGGCGGTGATGTAACGCCGGGGCGTCGCTGATGCTGCCGCGCGACATCTGGACCTCGAACGCGGCTGAAGTCGACTCCACTGTAATTTGTGAGGGAACGGCAGTAAAAAAAAAAAGAAAATGAAAAAATGAGTGGGAGGTGGAAAGAAAAGCCTGGGAAGAATAAAAACAAAAAATGGTTACCTGTCATTAGTCGGACGAGCCATTCATCTATGTGGCATGTGTGAGGAAGAGGAGGTGGTGGAGGAGGAGGAGGAGGAGGAGGAGGAGGAGGAGGAAGAAGAGGAGGAGGAGGAGGAAGAGGAGGAGGAAGAAGAAGAGGAGGAGGAGGAGGAAGAGGAGGAAGAGGAGGAGGAGGAGGAGGAGGAGGAAGAGGAGGAGGAGGAGGAGGAAGAGGAGGAGGAGGAGGAAGAGGGGGGGAGGAAGAGGAGGAGGAGGAGGAGGAGGAAGGAAGAGAGAGGAGGAGGAGGAGGAAGAGGAGGAGGAGGAGGAGGAAAAAGAGGAGGAGGAGGAGGAGGAGGAAGAAGAGGAGGAGTAGGAGGAGGAGGAGAAAGAGGAGGAGGAGGAGAAAGAGGAGGAAGAGGAGGAGGAGAAGGGTAGGAAGAGGAGGAGGAGGAGGAAGAGGAGGAGGAGGAAGAAGAGGAGGAGAAGGAGGAGGAGGAGGAAGAGGAGGAGGAGGAGGAGGAGGAGGAGGAAGAGGAGGAGGAGGAGGAAGAGGAGGAAGAGGAGGAGGAAGAGGAGGATGAGGAAGAGGAGGAGGAGGAGGAGGAGGAAGAGGAAGGGGGGGGTTAGATCCACCCTGACCCTGAGACGCCGGGGTTTCCGCTGCTCACATGTGTCGGAGCAGCGATCGATGCTTTGAGAGGTATCGATCCTGCTGGTAATAGTCTGCATGAGAGGGCTGTGGAGGGGGGCTCTTATCGGGGGGCTCTTATCGGGGGGGCTCTTATCGGGGGGGCTCTTATCGGGGGGGCTCTTATCGGGGGGGCTCTTATCGGGGGGGGGCTGTTATTGGGGAGGGCTCTTATCGGGGAGGGGAGTTTACCGAGCGGAGGTGGAGAGTTTGCACACAGAGGTCTCAAATGTTTTCGTGCACCGTGACGGGAAACGAGGTCCTAAAGAAGTGACGGGTCTGTCGAAAGCAGAAAGAGTCCCTTCGGGCTTTCTGAGGTCAGATGTGCTGGACGGAGAAGACGTGGACGTAGTCATGGTTACCCGTCGAGTTCGAGGGCTGACGGTTTTCGAAGCCTCGAGTCCGCCGCAAATTCTCGTCTATTGAACTTTGAGCTTTACCCGGCTACCGCGAAGGAATCGTGGGACGGCACTGTCTCCTTTCCTTCCAGTGTTCCCTACGCTAAAGGAGATACGAAAGGAAGCATTAAAGCTCCTTTCCTTAGCATCTAGAGGATTCGGGAACCTTCCAAATAAATAAAACTAAAAACACTACTCGAGAGCAGCCTTGATGCCCAAAAGGTTTCATGTGTGAGATATACCTTGACACATTGTAGGTTAACAATCCTGCCTCGTAGAAGATGCGTTTCATCTGTTTTCATTTTGACGGTTACATTCAGACGTCTTGGTGATGTTGAGCTTCTTAGTATCCAGCAAACACGTCTCAGTATTCAATCCTCTCCGACGTGAACCCCGGAGCACAAGCAGGCCGACAGTGGAGACCAGAGTCGAGGTGAAGAAGAAGCAAAACAACAGCAGGAACAAATTCACGAGCTTCCCCCTAAAGGGAATGTTTGCTTCTGGGCGCCTGAACAAAACCACTAAACAGAGATTGTTTCGTTGCTTTAGTAGAGAGGATATTACAGCGAAAGTAAATATCCACAAACACTTCTATGACTCGGGAGGTTTACGTTTATTAATAATATTTCCTCATTATGTCGGCAGAAAACGTAACCGGAGGCGTTTGCTTTTTTTTTTTTTTTTTGCTCATTAGTCGCGTATGAATGAAGGAAACTTCTCTTGCGTTCACTCGCCGACTCTTCAGCCGCTTCCTCTGCTCAGCAGTTTGAAAGTAGTTTCACAAAGTATTAAACTCCAGGTTCATTTCCCGAAGAAATTTCTCTCAATATCTTTGCAAGGTTTTCATACATTTTCCTCAACACTCTTTGTTCCCGGGTTCTCCGTCTCTCTCTCTCTCTCTCTCTCTCTCTCTCTCTCTCTCTCTCTCTCTCTCTCTCTTCGGTGATTCACGCTTCCTGTGCACTCGTTCTCCTAAAAGCCTTAAAACGGGTCGTTAGGGAGATTCATCTCGACAGAAGTCTGTCGGCAGTCTGGGAGCGGCTCCATTTACAGGAGAGGAATCAGCACTTTGAACGCAGACAAATGCAGATGTATAATCTCAAATTTGTGTCTTT
>JACSYO010000641.1:92500-97500 GCA_016806645.1 Ophiodon elongatus | reverse complement strand
TCTATTCTATTTTGTATATATTGTTCTTTTCTTTTGTAAAAATGTTTCTTTTTTATGTAAAAATGCTGCTGTTACGAAATAATTTCCCCTTGCGGGATTAATAAAGTATTTATCTATCTGTCTAGATAGAAAACTGGGATTTAAGTTTGTTTCTGCATCGTGGGAAACGTTACACGGACGGCTGACACTTCTGTGTTATTTAGTTTATTTAGTTGGAATCTGACGTCGGTGGTTCCAGCTTGTATCGTGTGGTTCATGCGCAAAGACGAATATAAAAAAACAAAAACATTATTAAAATAAACAAACCGACACCAGTTTGATTTACGAGTGCACGATACAAAAACATGATTTATGAAAGTTAAAAGATATTTGAGCTATGCTTCTCCAAACAACCAAACACCCTTTTGATTGATATTCTCTGGATTACACACACACACACACACACACACACACACACACACACACTAAAAAACATGATGTATGAAATAAATATAAACTGAGAAATCAGTTTTTTTACTCCTTAAGAGACCGCCCTCGCCTGAAGAATGACAGCGCTTGTTTACATCTTACTGACGAGAACCTCTAAAGTGAATTTTAACTGCTCTCTGTCGGTTTCGAGGCAAAGACAGACGTGTTGCGTCATAACCGGAGTCCTGAGTCCATTTCCGGTTCTTTCATTTACTGTAAATTAGACACTATTGAGATTTCTGACACGTATTAATTAATCATTTAATTTTGCCTCGTCACTGAGAGCTGGGAGAGTTGTGGTCCAGTCATAATAAAATGTGATGAGTAACGAATGAGTGTGCATGGCATGCCTTAATTATATATTTATCTATCGCTCTCTCTCTCTCTCTCTCTCTCTCTCTCTCTCGCTCTCTCTCTCTCTCTCTCTCTCTCTCTCTCTCTCTCTCTCTCTCTCTCTCTCTCTCTCTCTCTCTCTCTCTCTCTCTCTCTCTCTCTCTCTCTATCTATCTAACCTAACGTTACGTAACAATGTAATGTAACAACTAGGACTGGGCGATGTGGCCTAAATCTTTTAGAAAGGTAACTTAAACCATAATAACAACCATTACTAGCGACAACGTCACTACCGTATATAGACAGTAGCCTCTCTTCTTAACGATAAGTAAAAAGCATCAATTCACACGAGACTTGAACAGTGGTCTCCTGGGTGAAAGTCCTGTCTCCTGAGTGAAAGTCCTGTCTCCTGGGTGAAAGTCCTGTCTCCTGGGTGAAAGCCCTGTCTCCTGGGTGAAAGTCCTGTCTACTGGGTGAAAGTCCTGTCTCCTGGGTGAAAGCCCTGTCTCCTGTGTGAAAGTCCTGTCTCCTGGGTGAAAGCCCTGTCTCCTGGGTGAAAGCCCTGTCTCCTGAGTGAAAGTCCTGTCTCCTGGGTGAAAGTCCTGTCTCCTGGGTGAAAGCCCTGTCTACTGGGTGAAAGCCCTGTCTCCTGGGTGAAAGTCCTGTCTCCTGGGTGAAAGTCCTGTCTCCTGAGTGAAAGTCCTGTCTCCTGTGTGAAAGCCCTGTCTCCTGGGTGAAAGTCCTGTCTCCTGGGTGAAAGCCCTGTCTCCTGTGTGAAAGTCCTGTCTCCTGGGTGAAAGCCCTGTCTCCTGGGTGAAAGCCCTGTCTCCTGAGTGAAAGCCCTGTCTCCGAAACGCCTCAAATGTAAAAGTGAAAGATTTAACAAGTGGCGGCGTCGTCTCCCTGCAGCTCTGCAGGATCGTGAATTATTCACGTTTCTCACCAAACTGAGAGAAGTTTGAAAAGCTGACGTCGCGTTGGGACTTCTTCTCCCTTCGCTTCAGTCGCATTGTGTGGCTTTTTGATTCAGATTTGACTCGACTTTAATTTTACAGCCGCGCAAAGCTTTTTTAAAAAAAACCGACGGCCTCTTTCCTGTGAAGATCAATCGATCCTCTCGGAGATCAGCGAGCGACCGTTAAATTAGTTTCCACGTGTTCGACCGGGGATGAAGTCTGTGCTTTATGAGGACTGTTCCTCTCGGGCGGGTTTTTTTTTTTTTTTTTCTCCTCTTCAACTTTTTAATTACACAGCACCCGTCTCCAAGTCCCGCGCTCCGACGGGAATCAAAGCACCGGAGGGCAGGACGTTTTTTTTTTTTTTTTTTTTAAAAGCAAAGTAAAGACCGAGCTCCGACGAGTCATTCGTGACCCCGAGGCTGCCGCTTCCCTTGTAAATTAGCCTGAAGAGGCCCCGAGCACCCGGAGCCTCCCGGCCCCGCGGCCCCGAACCACAGCGACGGGACGCTAATGAGCACAGGAGCACCCGAAGGCTCTCAGGCGCCTCTGAAGGACTCCAGTCGGGAAGAAAGGCCTCAATTCTGGAGCTGAAAGATTAAAGTAGCAGCTGATGGAGAAGGAAGTCCCGCCTCTTACAGTGGACCAACTAAGTATTTAATCTTTATTAAACCTAACTAAGTATTTAATCTTTATTAAACCTAACTAAGTATTTAATCTTTATTAAACCTAACTAAGTATTTCATCTTTTATTAAACCTAACTAAGTATTTCATCTTTTATTAAACCTAACTAAGTATTTTATCATCTTTTATTAAACCTAACTAAGTATTTAATCTTTATTAAACCTAAGTATTTCATCATCTTTATTAAACCTAACTAAGTATTTCATCATCTTTATTAAACCTAACTAAGTATTTCATCATCTTTTATTAAACCTAACTAAGTATTTCATCATCTTTATTAAACCTAACTAAGTATTTCATCATCTTTATGAAACATAACTAAGTATTTCATCTTTTATTAAACCTAACTAAGTATTTTATCATCTTTATTAAACCTAACTAAGTATTTCATCATCTTTATTAAACCTAACTAAGTATTTCATCATCTTTATTAAACCTAACTAAGTATTTCATCATCTTTATTAAACCTAACTAAGTATTTCATCATCTTTATTAAACATAACTAAGTATTTCATCTTTATTAAACCTAACTAGTTTTCATCTTTATTAAACCTAACTAAGTATTTTATCATCTTTATTAAACCTAACTAAGTATTTTAGTTGCCTAAACCTAACTGTTGTTTCCTGTGAAGACGGAAGTTTATTTTGAAAGGACCGTATTTATATAACACGCTGAATTTGACACGTGTTGCTGGACTTTTTGGAGAAAAACGTATGAAAAAGGGAGGAGTGACTTATCGTGGGATTTAATAGGAAACGTTGTCTGAGGACACGTCGAGTACTTTGAGGATTCTTTCAGATTTGTTGAAGAAACAAAGAAAGAGAGAAAAGTTAGCGAGCCCTGAACTTGAACCAAAGCTGAAGGTAGCGCTTCATTGCCAAGCCCCCCCTCCCCACCCCCCCCCTCCCCCATTGCCCCCCCTCCTGCAGGGGGGGGGAGGATTAGGGAAGTGAACCAGGCCAGAGCACCAACAGGAGGCCTGGGTGGAGGAAGAGGAGGGTGTAGCTGCTGCAGTTCGGGGGTCTTCATCTCCTCCGTGTGTCTGGAGCTGTCAAACCAAAGGCCCCGCTCATCCTTCATGTCCTTATCAGACGTCTCCTCCATCCTAAGAGTCCCTTTTCGTAACGACGCTCTTCTTCTTGTCAACGCGAGGCAGCGGCTTAAAAAGAAGGACACACAGACGGAGGTTTGTAGCTTGAGTTGTGATAGCGGAGGAAGATAGACGAGTCAAAGTCGTGCATTTAAAAATGTTACCGGGATAAAAGAGAGCTGTGAACTAAAGAACTTCTATGTGGAGAAGATATATACTGTCTTAAAGAACAAGAAGGAAACTAGGAAGAAAGAAGGAAAGGAAAGAAGAGAGAAATTGGAAAGAAGGGAAGGAGAAGAAGCACTAGGAAGAAATTTGAAAGAAGGAAGGACAGAAGGGGAGAAGGAAATTAGGAAGGAAGGAAGTAAAGGAGGAGAAAGAAGAACAAGAAACAAGGAAAGAAGAAGATACATAAGGACAGAAGGGATTTAGGAAGGAAGGAAGTAGGGAGGAAAAGAGAAAAGTAGAGGAAGGAAGGAAAGAAGAGAAGGAATGAAGAAGAAGGGAAGAGAAAGAGAAAAAGGGAGAGAATAAGGACCTTAGAAATAAAGAAGAAATTGAATAAGGAAAGGAAAGAAGAGAGAAATTAGGAAAGAAGGGAATGAGAAGAAGGAAGGAAAGAGAACGAGACAGGGGAGAAGGGAAGAAGGAAATTAGGAAGGAAGGAAGTAAAGGATGAGAAAGAAGAACAAGAAACAAGGAAAGAAGAAGATGTATAAGTACTAAAGGAAGGAAAGGAGAAGTAGAGGAAGGGAGGAAGAAGAAAGAAGGAAATAAGACAAAACAGGAATGAAGAGGAAGGGAAGAAGAAGATACATAAGGACAGAAGGGATTTAGGAAGAAAGGAAGTAGGGAGGAAAAGAGAAAAGTAGAGGAAGGAAGGAAAGAAGAGAAGGAATGAAGAAGGGAAGAGAAAGAGAAAAAGGGAGAGAATAGGGACCTTGAAATTAGGAAAGAAGGGAATGAGAAGAAGGAAGGAAAGAAAGAACGAGGCAGGGCAGAAGGGGAGAAGGAAATTAGGAAGGAAGGAAGTAAAGGATGAGAAAGAAACAAGAGAAGAAGATGCGAACAGAAGGAATCTAGGAAGAAAGAAAGATCGAAGGAAAGGAGAGAAGAGGAAGGAAGGGAGGAAGAAGAAAGAAGGAAAGAAGACAAAAGGAAGAAGGGATAGAAAAAGGAGAGAATTAGGACCTTAGAAATAAATAATTTAAATAAGGAAAGGGAAGAAGAGGGAAATAAAGAAAGAAGGGAAGGAGAAGAAGGAAAGGATGGAAGGAAAAGAAGAAAGGACTGAAGGCAAGAAGGAAATTAGGAAGGAAGTAAAGGATGAGAAAGAAGATCAAGAAACAAGGAAAGAAGAAGATAAATGAAAACAGGATGGATCTAGGAATAAAGAAAGGTGGAAGTAAAGGAGAGAAGTAGAGGAAGGCAGGGAGGAAGTAGGAAGTAGGACATAGAGAGCTTCTG
>JACSYO010000641.1:30000-82500 GCA_016806645.1 Ophiodon elongatus | reverse complement strand
CCCTTACCCGATATTAGAGTGCTTTTCTTTGAGGATTTATGGCGACGCCGGCCTCGGGTAGAGAGCTGGGCTTTCTCCAAGAGCTGGACATCGTTCACCACCTGCACATGTTTAGCCACGAGTTTGAAAGAAATGATGTTCGGCCGAGAGTTTAGATCAGGCGGCAACCTCCACTTCTGCAGTGAAGCCAATGCGAAAGTGTCTTAAAGCTGCATTCTCTCTCCTGACCACCAAGGGGCGACTCCTCTGGTTGTATAGAAGTCAAAGCTTCATGTGTTAAAGCTGCATTCTCTCTCCTGACCACCAGGGGCGACTCCTCTGGTTGTATAGAAGTCAAAGCTTCATGTGTTAAAGCTGCATTCTGTCTCCTGACCACCAGGGGGCGACTCCTCTGGTTGTATAGAAGTCTATAGAAAATGACTCTACTTCTCTCTTGATTTATTCCCTCAGTAAACATTGTAAACATGAGTTTATGTCTCAATCTCTAGTTTCAGTCTTCTTCAATACAGCATGATGTTCATTTAGTAAATTATGGTCCATTTAGAGTCAAACAGACCATAAAGCAGGGGATGCTTTAGGGCGGGGCTACAAGGTGATTGACAGGTCGCTACCAGAGACGTATACGGCGTCTCTACTCCTCCGCATTCCAGATATGGTAACTTCCGTTCATGTTTATGGTGTCCGGTAGAATAAATGAGGTCAAAGGTGAGCTCTGTTTGAAAGTCGCCCTGCTGGCAGATCGCTCTCTCTCCCTGAACACACAGAACACATCGTCATGTACTCCTGGTCCCCAAGAAAAACATTTAAAAAATGTCTGGTCATCGTTGAGAGCTGCTGCCATGTGTGAGTGATGATTTCTTTTTTTTTTTCTTTTTTTTTTTTAAAACTCAGGAGCTGGATTCTAAAGATCAATTTCCTTTGGAGCCACCAGGTCGGGCGGTAACAGGAAAAAAAAAAAAAAAAAAAAAGAAAAACTTCAGGGAGTCAGAGAGCCGTGACTCTGTTCAGGTCTGGAGGGTAGGAATGTTGGAGGGACTGAAAAGAAACATTTAGAGTTTTGGGTGCAGGTTTTGCATCAGCTGTCATGCATGAAGAAGGTTGTGTCGTTATTTTCTGTGACAGTTCGACTGTGAGTGGTCCGGTAATCTATGGATGCAACTCTTGAGGTTTCATTGCACATTTTATACTTTTTTTATATACTTTTCTTTAGAGAGAGCAGTTGGTCATTAGCCTGAAAATAGGGCAAGAAATATTATTATTATTATAAAAAATATTCGTGTTGAGGGTAAAACAAACTCAGGACACCAGTGTTGTTACACTATCATCCTAAAGTGCGAATAAGAAAAAAAAAATTGATTATATTATAAGTATATTATATTGAAATATCTTTGAGTAATGTTATAAGAATGAAATAATCATTTTCAGAAAATTATATAATATTAAAAAAGTAAAAAAGAATCCTGAGAATAAATAAATAGTCATAATTTACTAGAAAATATGTAATATTTCAAGACTAACCATTGTATTATGAGACAAAAGTAAAAACTAAATTAGAAAATGTTTGTAAATGTAGGGGAAGAAATACATGATAGTTTATACACTTATGTAGAAATGTTGATATGAAACATGCAGAAACTTAAAAATATGGAAAACAAAAAAATATATATATATTATGTGATAATTATATTATATTGAAATATTTTAGTGATGTTATAAGAATAAAGTCATTATTTTCTCGAAACATTATACAATATAAAAAAATCATAAATATTTGAGAAAAAGTCAAAATTAGGAGAATAAAGTTGGTGTTACCAGAAAAGTTATATAATCATACCATTAAAAATATCATATATCATACAAGACAAAAGTCATAATTTTTTAAGATTTTGTCGTCATTATAAAGGAAAATAAGTCGTGATAGTTTGTAGGTTTGGTTTAGTGACAACGTCTCATTGGTTGAGGTCGAGGAAAGACTGTGGTGAAGGTTAAAGGAAACCAAAGTTGACCGTGGGTAGGAAACAGGATGCAACTCGCGACCTTCAGTGTCAAGGTCGCTAGATTGGTTGACCTTCACCGAGCTGCTCCTCGGAGGCTCTGCAGCCTTCCGACCGACCGTTTTTTAAATGTGTTTAAAATTGTTTTAATCTTGTTTAATCTTTAAAAGTTAGGCGAGAGAAATTCTGCAGGATTTGCAGTAACGTGTGTGAAAGTATCAGAAGTGAAGAATTGTTCCTGTAAAACCCAAAAGAAGATCTTATTGGAGTGATGAATGGATCCTCTGAAGCCGCTCGGCCACCAGAGCATCACGCTGATTATTCCTCCGACAGTCTGATCAGCCCCCCCCCACCCCCCCCTCCCCAAAAAAAATGAGCAGAGACGGTGAAATAATCTGCAGCTGTCCCCTTTAAATAAAGAGTTTTTATCCAGTCAGCTAAAGTCGCCATAGTACGAGAAAAAAGTCAAAATCCTTAGAAAACCACAAAATAAGAATACAGCCGTGAAGCCGTTAGATTATGAGAACAATGTCATCATTTTATGGGAGAAAATTGTCATATTTTTCAATATAAGTTCATAATTTTTGAGAATATTTCCGTATTTTCACGGGGAAAAGTGTTTGCTGACCTTTTGACCTTCTCGGTACTTTTCTCCTGCTCTCTCCTCTTTTAGTTGTTAGCATGGAGGATTTCGTTTTTTAATTTATGAAAGTCCGTGTGGGAGTTTTTTGTTATATTTCGAAAACTCTCTCTTTCTGCATACAAAGTGGTTCGGGATATTTATGTCGGCCTCTTATTGATTTTTCTCTTCGAGTCTGAAGGATACTTTTTTTTGGGGGGGGGGGGGGCCTGCAGCAGCAGAGACCGACATGACTCTGCTAACTTGTTTACATATTTCACATAACTTGCTCCTCCATGCCTCCGGGCACCGTGCTCCACGTACATCATTCATTTCATTCACTTGCAGGAGAACCGCAAAGAAAAGCCTCCGAGTGAGACTTCTCGCACGCTGACAGGCCGAGAAGTCTCACTCGGAGGCCGCTGCTCGGCGTTAACTGTGTGTTTCATGTCAGGACCAACTAGTCTCACCTTGTTCTGAACCTCCTCTCCACCTCTGAACCTCCGTCCATCTGCTTTAACACCGTTAAAGGACCGCGTGTCGGTGAGTTTGCAGCTTTAGCTCAGCGGTCCTCCACCTTTTAATATTAATATTAATATGTATTAATATACTATATTTCAGCGGTTCCTACATTTTTTTGCGCCACGGACCGGTTTCGTGTAAGACAATATTTTCACGGACCGGCCTTCAAGGTGTGGGCGATAAATATGACGTAATAAATATGACGTAATAAATATGACGTGATAAAATGATACGACCGGCATGAAAACAAATATAAAGTACATAAAAAATAGAACTCACCATTAAGCTGAATTATCTCCACATATTCTGCAGAGTGAGAATCTCCTGGAGGATGAACCGTATTTTAAGTAGGACTCCTGATGTTGTCTTTAATAAAGCTTTCTTCTTCTTGGAAGTCTTAGGCTCTTCTTCTTCTTCTGTCTCCTCATTGGTTCTTTTCCCCTTCTTCTTCTTCTGTCTCCTCATTGGTTCTTTTCCCTCTTCTTCTTCTTCTTCTTCTTCTTCTTCTGTCTCCTCATTGGTTCTTTTCCTCTTCTTCTTCTTTTTTTTTGTCTCCTCATTGGTTCTTTTCCCTTTTTTTTTTCTTCTTCTTCTTCTTCTTCTTCTTCTTCTTCTTCTTCTGTCTCCTCATTGGTTCTTTTCCCTTCTTCTTCTTCTTCTTCTTCTTCTTCTTTCTTCTTCTTCTTCTGTCTCCTCATTGGTTTTTCTCTTCTTCTTCTTCTTCTTCTTCTTCTTCTTCTTCTTCTTCTTCTGTCTCCTCATTGGTTCTTTTCTTCTTCTTCTTCTTCTTCTTCTTCTTCTTCTTCTGTCTCCTCATTGGTTCTTTTCCCTTCTTCTTCTTCTTCTTCTTCTTCTTCTTCCTCTTCTTCTTCTTCTTCTGTCTCCTCATTGGTCATTTTCCCCTTCTTCTTCTTCTTCTTCTTCTTCTTCTTCTTCTTCTTCTTCTGTCTCCTCATTGGTTCTTTTCCCTTCTTCTTCTTCTTCTTCTTCTTCTTCTTCTTTTTGTCTCCTCATTGGTTCTTTTCCCCTTCTTCTTCTTCTTCTTCTTCTTCTTCTTCTTCTTCTTCTTCTTCTTCTTCTTCTGTCTCCTCATTGGTTCTTTTCCCCTTTCCAGATAAGCTTTGTTTTTACTCATGTTCACTCGCTTGTGGGCTTAATTTTTGGGGTAACATGTCATGTGACCGAGACAATCACGCAATAATAGTGTAGCCTCAAAATCTACTTTATCTTATTTTATATTATATCAATATATTTTGAGTATATGTTTTAAGAATATAGTTTTTCAGAAAGAATTATTTAACATTTAAAGTCAAAATCCTGAGAATTCATTGTTTTTACAAGAAAAAAAGTAATAATATTTTCACAAAAAAAATAACAATATAATATTTCAAGATTAAATATTAGAAGACAAAAGTCATAATTTTTAAAAATAATGTTGACATTTTTGGTGAAAAAAAGTCATGATGGTATGTGGGGGAAAAAGCAAAAAGCTGGAAAATAAAGTTGTAGTTTTCACTACAAAAGTCATAAAATGAGAATACAGCTATAGTTTTACAGGAAAAGGGCATTTTATTATAAGAACAAAGTCAAAAGTCTATGAGAAAAATAAATATTGTAAGACACAGTCATAATAAAAGTCATAACCATTGAGAATAATTATATAATTTTAGGTCGTGATAGTTTGAGAAAAAGCCCAAATCCTTAGAATAAAGTTTTAGTTTTCACAAGAAAAGTCATAATATAAGAATACAGCCATAAAGCCTTTATATGATGAGAACAATGTCATAATGTTGTATTATTTGAAGAACAACCATACAATTACAATACAAAAGTCATACATTTGGAGAATATCTAACAAATAAGAATAGCCTAAAACTATAGTATTTTTTGGGAAAAGTTTATACTGTGAGAACAAACTGCTGTAAATTATGATTCGATTGGGCAATATGATATGGAGATTTCTCTTCTAACTTCAATACTACATGGACATTTATCTCAAACACTACAAATATAATCTGGATTTATTTCTCATGTTATAAAAGGAGCGTTTAGCCTCACCTGTTCATCAGCAAATAACTCACTTCAGTTCACATTCTTCACTTTATTCTCGCAGCCAAACAAAGCAATGAAACAAAAGAAAACATTAATCGCGTGAACAAAGAAACAAATAGTCTCTTTGACGTGTGAACAGACTGCGACTAATACAAATAAGGAACGCAAGATAAACCGCTCGGCTTTTGTGGGGAAAATAATAAACGAAGCGCTTAGACACGTCTTTGATTAATCCTCGTGTTCGGACTTTTCTTGAACTGAAAAATAAAAAAAACTTTAATCAAACCAAAACAGAAATACTGATGCTGGTCACAGACCATTTTACGGTGTGTTTTTTAATGTATTTTTTCATTGCCATGAAGCTGCATCTCAATGAACGTCACTGTTTGTCTTTACAGATTTTAAAGGTGATTGCAAGTCAGAGTGTTGCGTTCAAGGACACTCCTGCAACTTCCCGCCATTTTTCTTCCCGCCACTTTTCTTCCCGCCATTTTTCTTGCCGCCATTTTTCTTTTCCACTTGCTTTTTCTTTTGTCTTCCTTCGAGTTTGTTCCTCCCGCCCCCACAGCTCCGTTAATGTCCGACCCGCGATGTGTTCAGTGGTAATTCGTCTTTTGTGCGTTCTCTTTGTGAATGTTTGACATATCGCGCAGCAGCAGCAGAAAACAGGCATTTGATAGCATCGCTGTGGTCCCGGCAGGAGTCACGGTCACAGCCTGTATGCGGCGTACTTGTGGGTACGTGGATGTTTTGAACCCTCGCGAGTGGACGTGTCCCCCGCTGTCGGTCCCTGAAGTGCAGCCTAATGCCAGTTCTCATCGCGCTGTTCGTTCCCCCCCACCGGCTGTCCTCGCTGTGGCATTCGGAGCATGTGAGTCACGTGAGTCTGCGGTGAGCTCCGACCAATCAGAGCCGTGTCCCAGGGTCCTCTCTGGTCCTCTCTGGTCCAGCTGCTCCGTGATTACAACGAGTAGATTACTGAACGTATAGACGATGAAATATAAGACCTCCAGGAGCTCCGTAAGCAGACACAATAGCCATCAATATCTTTTTTTTCTTTTCTTCAATGAGCCATTGCTTTAGAAATATGAAGTGATAATAAGTTCTCAAAAACCAAGGTGATGTCTATAAATAGCTTGTTTGGTTTGACAGTTCAAAACCAAATAATATTCAATTTACATTGACATCAAACGGAGAAAAGTCCTCAGAAACCAGCAAGTAATGAACCTCTATTTATTCGATGGAATGTTTCAGCTATTCAAAGGAGATGAAAGTGATGCGCTGAGGTTCTTCTCTGACCTTTGCTACCAAATAGTTATTTTTAATGGGATGGTTGTGATGGTGTGTACGAGGTAATTATGCAGAGTCGGCGTATTATTGCAGGAGACGACGGTCGTTGGACTTTGGTTAGTTTGGATTCACCAAAGTCACTTAAAACTAACTGAGCGACCGGCAGCTCACGTGTTCTGTGAAGTAAAATCATTGTTTTTTGTCAATGGAGTCGGGTGGCTTTGTCTGTTTCTCCAAACTCCATCTGCTGTAGTAAAACAGCGACTATGAAGAAGTACCTCATACAAACACCCTTCAACACACCTGAATTGATTTGTCTCAGACGTGGTTTGGTCACTTTCAAAAGTGTTAAACTTGAGTGTTTATTTTAGGGGAAGTTTGGTTGATGTTGATTAAAAAATTAAAAAAAAAGCATGATATTTTAGTTACAAAGGCAGCTTCAAGAAATGGGTTTCCCATTTTGGTGTGGAAGAACTTGAATGGTCTGCACAGTCTCCACAGTGCAGTCTGAAAGCAGAACGGTGGAGGCTTTTCGCCTTCGCCAACTTCAAATACGGCCGTCGCCATATTGTTTTTTTTTGCAACCAGTGAACAGGAAGTGACCATATTAGGCTGAGGAGGAGTGACGTAGAGACGCCGTATATGTATATTTGGGTTAAAATAAGTAAGTGCTTACTTTAGTACCTCATAAATAAATGTAATCTGGGAAGGAGACGAGGCTGCTTTTAGAGCAGCAGATTAATGTACATTGATTATACTTTTGACCTCAAAGAAAAGTTTTCCAGGAAGGAAAGATATAAATACCCAAATACACGATCTTCAAATGTGCAAATCTGTTTTTGTTGACGTCAGATTAGTTGACAAGGTGAGGAAAGTCATCTTTGCTTTCATCAGTGTAGTTTATCACTCGACTGCCCCTCGACTGCTTTTAAGCTTTACAGATGTTGCCTTCGCTGCCTACATGTTTTATGATGTTTTACTCTTAATTTATTCTGCTCCATCTCCACAAAAAAAAAAGCAAAGAGAAATTATGTCGTGCTTTCTTTTCATCCGTCAAAAAAACAAAAAAAACGGGGCAGTGAGCATCCCGCTAATGAGACGGATGAAGGACGCGGTGGAGTGCAACGTCACAATATAGCAATTTACCAACAGCACTAATGCACGAGGTGAACAGCCCCGTGAATACTGGATTTAAATTCCCTTGATCTGAATCAAAAGATAAAAGAGGCGTGTAAGAGCATTAATGATGCTGATCTTTCAGATGCTTTTTCTTTTTTTTCCACTCCTCAAACGTAGAGGCGACGCTTTGCTTTCTGTTCAAAGCCACACTTCAGTTAACGCCACCGCAGTTACATCAACCACCGATGTGACGACCGACAGGCACGAGGATGGAAACCGGGATGAAAGCGTGACAGCGTGATTTCAAAAGAAGCATCCGGATCTCGTTCCTTTAATTTGACAAATTTACTGTGCTTTTTTTATGTCACGTTAATCTGGAAAGTAACACAATAAGATGAGTCGCACTGATTTTGTTCACTGGTTCATCAGATGCTTCGTCTTCACTGGAAAGACTTTTAACTCTCAAATGTGAAGCTGACGTTTCTTTTAAAAAGGTGCGTTTCTATTAAATAAATCATAACTTCCTGGCTGACGGCAGTGATGATGAAAGAAGAGCTCTGATCAACACTGCAATGTGAGAAATACTCAAAAGTCTTTTTAAAACTAAAAGTACTTAAAGTTACTGTGAGAAACTTCGAACTTGTTTTTGAACCCGTCTCAGTTTTCTAAAGGGACTCAGACACACTACCACTTTAGTCCACAGGGGGCGCCAACATCAACACAACATGAAAGTTCCTCGTAGTAGCTTTAAGTAGCGTAAGTAATACGTAGCTAAATATATGAGTTAGTTCAATTTATTATATTTATTTTTGCAGGATATAAAAAATATCAGCAATCAGAACTTTAAAGACTCCAGCACTGAAATTAAAAAGTGTTACGGGAGTCAAGAGTTGGTTGAAAATGGGCTCTGTAAAGAAAAACACGGGTCTACTAATGCTTCTAGATGTCAGTTATGACCTCTGACTTTTTCCTATAGAACTCATCGAGTGATTTACAGTTTATTGACGTAATCCAGTGTTGACAGTACAACGGGTTGTTCCTTTACAATAGCTGAAGGGGAAAAGAAGAAGCTGTGTTATTTCCTCTGAGATGTGAAAACTGGAGTAAAAGTACTCGGTTACCCTCCTCCTCTGCTGCGCTGCTCCACATCTCGAATAATCAGCTCTGACTGAGAACTTTTAAACCATTTCCCTCCCTCCTCCTCCTCCTCATCCTCCTCCTCCTCCTCCTCCTTTGGCTTTTCTCCCCGTGGCAGAAACATTTGAGCCAAGACGGATAAATACAGTACGGCACTCTGGCAGTTTCCTTTATGAGGCCACAAATAGTTGGCTTGCAGTATCACGTTTGCTATCGGCTATCGTCTGATTCATGATGGCCGCCTGCCCGCCGCCATCTGCTCACCGGTTGTCAGGAATGTTTTACTCCACCGACGACGCTTGTTATTAGTCCACTTTTTTTTTTTTATGTAGATCTGAACTATACATTTACATCTATGTGACCAAATACCTCCATGCCTGCTGACTTTCCCCCCCCCCCCCCCAAGCACACACACACACACACACACACACACACACACACCAACACTCTGATATTTGGTTACGAAGTGAAAGTTAAAATAGCTGCGACGTTTTTTCCTCATGGCGCCCGGCTGCAGCTGTTTTCTAACCCTACCCACCACCCCCCCTCACCCCCCACCCCCCTCCAATCCCCTGCCTGGTGCCTGGAAAGTCTTTGCCACCAAAATAATCTGTGTTGGAGGCAGAAGGGACAAGTCTGTGGAGTCATCACAGAGCTTTACTAAATATGGACGGGGCTGTCATGGATTCCCTCGAGCACCTGCTCACAACATGCAGGCGGAGTTGAGCTAACGGCATTAGCGAAAGCAAAGTGTGGAAAGGAAAACAAAAGATGCACAAGAAGGGAAAGAATTTAAATAAATAGAAATCCACCAAACTTCTGTTTTAAGAGAGTCTCTTGACCGGAAACGTTACAAAACTGCACGAAAGAAAAAGTCTTTTGAGGACAGGAGAGCAACTTTCTGCCCAAAATCTCATCTCTTGAACAATTACCTCACGTCGCCCCCCTCCTGCCCCCCCTCCTGCCCCCCCATCCCACCTGAACCACACACCCATGTCCTCCCTCCTCTGCTGCCTCTAATGTGCATAATTTGTTCCTCGCCTTGAGGTTGAAAATATCCCCTTTCTCCTCAGCTCTTCGTTTTCCTCATCCGGCACTTTTTGTCTGCTGCTCGCGGTTTTGTTTCCGAAGGTCACAGCAGAGTTTCTGTTTCGCCCGTCGTCGGGTCACACCGGTGACTCGCACGCCTCCTCGCTATCGATCGGATGTAAAGTGAGTGGTGCGGATGTTTCTCAGTGTGCCGTTACACTTTTTTTCTACACTGGATATTCAACATTAAGCTTCGCCGGCTTTTCAGTCGCTTAAGTCAGAATGAGCTGATTTCTCTTGGCCACCAGGGGGCAGAAGAGCTTCCCCACTTTCTCACGATCAAATAAAGTAGAAATGCCCCCTCCACCCCCCAAAAAAAGAAAGAAAGAGTAAGAGTTTGAAGTGTCCGCTGCCCAACATGTCTTTGATAAGATGGATCTAATTGTAGCTCTGCGAGACGGATCTCTATCTTAACGAAGAAACTGTAAAAATCTACGTTGGGATGTTGGTTTAAAAATATTTCAGGTCCATATTTATCTTTCTGTTCCAATGAAACCAAAACATAAACCTCCAAATATAAAACCTGATCGCTGTGTGAAAGGAGATTCACAAAACTGTCAAACTATCTTAAAACCTTGATGTGGACTTTATAGCATAATGTGTCATTTAGGACTCTCCGTGCTACAGACGATGCTCATGTTTGAGTTATGTGGAGCGGAATAAAACGCCACTTCTGCTTAAAAATACCCAGAATTCACTGACATTTACAGTTGGAGTTAAAGATTCATGGCCTGGTGGGCTTGTGTAACCCCCCCCCCCCCCCTCCCCCCACGCTCACTGATTTAGGATTCTCTTTATTGCTCTGGAATTGCATGTTTACGTTTGTGTGTTGCGTCGACTTTTTTCCACCTGACTGGAGCCGACAGAGGAAAGACTCCGACTGACAAACACCACGAGGTCATCGTTAATTCATTTCATATTTCAATACTTACATATTAAGATAAGAGTTGTTTCTCTGGTGTGAAAGAAACAACTTTTTACTTCAGCAGCCTGTTCACTAAACTTGCAAATTAATGGAAACTCGAATCATTTAATTCAAAGGATTAGCGGAGCCAGAGTTTACATTACTGTAGAGCTGTACTACATAGTGTATTTGTACATGTTATGTGATGGCTAGAGCAAGTTTTTAAGGGATTCCTGTTGCGAGTAATGAAGTGTTTTTATCTATTTTACTGAAATATGGAGAAACAACATCTCTGTTGAGCATGAAAAACTGGTGATATTCTTTGTGTTTCTGTTAACATGAAATCCAGCAGTACTCGTATCCGACTAACACGTATTTTGATTGTGTTTCAAAAGCCTGAGCTCCATTAAAATCCCATAGATGAGCTTCACTGTTGCACTAGCCGACATGTTCCTTCATCATGAACATGGTCACTGTGGTTTATTTATACTCAATCCCACATTCTCCGTCCTGCTGCCACGAATACTCACTGCAGCACTGAATGTGGATTAATCCGCCGCTGAAAATAGTCCCCCCCCCCCACCCTCCCTCCCGAAAAAATTTAATTTTCTCAAAAGTGACATAAATTTCACACAAATGTCTAACAGGATCATCAGGTTTATCTTCATAAACAATTGTAATGATTATGAACAAAACCTTTGAGATTACAAAAATGAACCTTAACCTATTTTACATCTTCTCAAAAAGTTGTGTTTGCCCAGAGCTTCACATTTTGTTTTCGTGAATATTTTAATGCCGGAAAAGTGTTCTTCTTACCTTGATACATACAATATTTGGCTGCAAGTATTCACAATTTTTGCGTCGTTTATTTGCCACTCCCCCGATGTGTAAAAGGCCCTTAACTCCAAAAAGAACTGATGAGAAACAAACTGAAAGCTGTGTGGCAATTTAAACCCTGACTCAGATTTGTGGAATGTTTTTTTAAGGAACCGCTGCTGGTTCTCTTGGGGTCTGAAGCCTGGAGGAGCCCTTGAGGTTCCTCAGAGCTCTTGTACTTCCCGTATCTTTAAGTGATGTCATCTCCCCCGGCTGGTTCGCCTCGAGGCCTGGATGCTGCGCTCACTCTGACAGGTGACGGCTGCAAATTGCTCTCAGAGGGCTTATCGATTGGAGGACGATGACCTTTTCGGAGTTGCACATCTTAAAGGTGATTGGACTGATGCAGACACTCTCATTTCCTCCACTAGCCTTTTGGGGTCGCGGTACACAGGAAGTCCACACGTCAGTCACTCCTAACGCTGGTGTCGAGGTTTATCCGCTTCGGGCCGGAAGGTAAATACACACGTGTGAGTGTATTCAGGTCCAGGCCATCCGCAGGTCATTGAAGTTGTAGTGTGCAGCGTGATAGTACATTTAAATGTGGTGAACAAAGATATTTGTGTCCCATCGTCTGGACGGATCGATGTGATGATGATCACGTAAATTTCAGATGTATTAAAAGGATTTTTTTTTTTACTTTCCTCCACTGTATGAAGCCAACTTGTGGTCCCGTTGTGTTGGAGAAAATATAAAAAAGCTTTCCAGGTGGCATTTAATGATGCACTCAGTCATATGTATGCCACTAGTTGCTGCGTTGAGCAATTTTGTATAGAAATAGAAAATAGAAATTTAAATGTTGATGGTTTGAATCAAAACAAGGTATTTTTCTTGTTTCTGGAAAACGTAGGAACAAAGTCTCTTGTCTTTTTATTCACAGCGAAATGCGATGATTATACCTCTGTGTTGGCGTCCTCGTATTGTATTTGTTATTTATTTATTATTTTGTGTCTGAAATAAAGTTAAAGTTGTATAAATAAGGATTTATTCTTATTCCAAATAGTTTTAGACATGCTCGCAGCAGCCGGGTGGTGATGTCACCACTTTGCTCCAAACTAAAATATCTCAACAGCTATCGAACGGTTTGCTGGGACATTTTGTACCGACATTCGTGGTGCCCAGAGGATGAACCCTCATTATTTTGGTGATCTTGTGTCTTTTCTTCTTACAATGAGGATGATACTTTGTGGTTTTGAGTGAAACGTCTCTACAGCTGACGGATGGATTGCAATGACATTTAGTTAAGACGTTCATGTTCCTCTCGGGATGAAATGTAATAACCTTCGTGATCCCTTAACTTTTCCTCGAGAGCCACTATCAGTTAAACGTTTTTCCTTGTCCAATATAGTTTATAAACACATATTTGCCACAGTCCCTTTGTTTTGCACTAATTAGCAAATTTCAGCAAACTGAGATGGAGAACAGAGCCAACATTCTAGTTAGCATTGTCATGCATTGCCTGATTACAGCCTCACAGAGCTGCTAGCTAGCTGCTAGCTAGCTGCGAGCTAGCTGCTAGCATAGAATAGAAAGACTCAGCATGCTCCGTCAGAATAGTGGTGTTTGAGATTAGGGTTATTTTAGTGTGTGGTAAACATTGCATACGATCATATTCCAAATGTAATTGAAAAATCTGGAATTTGACTGTTTTTGCTTTTTGATTACTCATCCCACATGTGAACCTCAGGAGGACAGCCAACTCCTCCAAGCTATGAACCCTATTAAATACCCGTCCTGCATAACGAAGGGGAGTGTGTCCGGCCAAACGTCTCAAGGGGTTGCCGATAGCAACAGAGTGCCAGTAAATCCCCGACAGCAAGAGATTAGAGAGCTGCAGATGAATCGTCTCTCGAGGCGAAGCTGCTCCGGAGGCAAAGGAGGATGTCAGCGAAACGTCCGTGAGCTTTTACAGAAACTCCACACAAACTAAAAAGGGAAATAACTTGCACCTCTAAGGGTGGAGGCCTAAAGGTGAAGACCCCTTCAGCTGTGGAAGGACACGAGAGGAGCCATTTTTTTCTATGTGTGAAACTCTTCTCGGGACCTTTTGCGACCTTACGCCATTTCCCGCTCGAAGCGAGTGTTGCTCGTTGGCAAGCGTTCGTATCTGCAGAAGGAAGGAAAGAGGAATCCTGGCAGAGGCGTTTACTCACGAGCTGGTAAATTGGTCCCGAGCAGGATTTATTTAGCACAACTGGACTCAAACTCACCCCTCGTCCCCGGTTTCCCCTCCCTCTCCACCCGAAATCCATCGCGTCGCAACGGCCTGCAACGCTGCAGAAATTAACAGGGGGCGCCGCCGCGGTCACGCCTCGTCATGATTGCAGCTGTTAGATCTGTTTCACGATGTCTTCTGCCAAATAATTACCCCCGACGCCGTGTTCACTTGGTCGAGGGGGGAGGCGAGGGAGGCGGGGGAGGGGGGGGGGGAGCAGAACATGGCAGACTTTCTCCCAGACTTGGCTCAGTGAAGTCATTCAACTCGGTTTCCCTCCATAAAGACTTCTGGAGCCACGGTCTGGTGACATAAAAAGGGCCGTTTCTCACAGAGCAGCTGCACCTTTTTCTCAGCCCGGGGGGGGGGGGTGGTGGTGGGGGGGGGGGATAAAACAAGCGCTTCCTGCCTTTTCATGTCATCATGCGCTCATAAATCCAGACATGCCCCATATCCGTATTCTGACAGCTAGATATCAGTGCATGTGGCAGTCTATTAAATTAGCTTCCAAATCAAAGGAGTGCATGTAGAAGCATTGAAACAGGATTATGTATCCAGCGCTCAATCACCTGTTTTATCGCCTGCATGCTTTTACTCAGATAAATTATTTTGAAAATTAGGGGAAGCCTCACAGACATTACAGGAAGAGTTTCAGAAGGCTTTGCGGAGTCATTTAAGTTATCATTCTTCATAATATGATATGACTGGAATCTGTCGGCAGCACTAATGTAGGAAAAGTGAAGGATTCTTCGTGCATGTTTTCTAACGTAAAAGGTCTCTAGGTTTAGGTTTTTCACTTTATTTACCCATGCAAATGATTCAAAGAAGCGTAGACTGTATGTAAGAAGTGGGCGTAGTCACGGTGACGTCAGCCGTTGGTTTGTGGACTGATGTTTTGAAGCCTCGAGTTCGGCGATTTTGCCGTCGCCATCTTGGATTACGGCCGTCGCCATGTTGTTTTCTTGGCAACCAGTGAACAGGAAGTGACCATATTAGGAGGACGTAGAGACGCAGTATACGTCTCTGGTAGCGACCTGTCAATCACAGTAGCCCCGCCCTAAAGCATCCCCTGCTTTATGGTCTGTTTGACTCTAAATGGACCATAATTTACTAAATGAACATCATGCTGTATTGAAGAAGGCTTGAAACTAGAGATTGAGACATAAACTCATGTTTACAATGTTTACTGAGGGAATAAATCAAGAGAGAAGTAGAGTCATTTTCTATAGACTTCTATACAACCAGAGGAGTCGCCCCCTGGTGGTCAGGAGAGAGAATGCAGCTTTAACACATGAAGCTTTGACTTCTATACAACCAGAGGAGTCGCCCCCTGGTGGTCAGGAGAGAGAATGCAGCTTTAACACATGAAGCTTTGACTTCTATACAACCAGAGGAGTCGCCCCCTGGTGGTCAGGAGAGAGAATGCAGCTTTAACACATGAAGCTTTGACTTCTATACAACCAGAGGAGTCGCCCCCTGGTGGTCAGGAGAGAGAATGCAGCTTTAACACACTTCAGCATCGGCTTCACTCGGCAGAATCGGAGGTTGCCGCCTGGTTGAAATGAAAAAAAGGAAAAATGACACAAGACACAGGAGACCCTCTCACATCCAGACTCAACATGGCTACATAAGACTCACAAAGACCTAAAAAAATAGTTTGGAAGATAATGCAGAAATAGTTTAAGTCATCGGGTGTTTCGTGTCATCGCCTGGCTTTTAGAAGAAGTTCCAACCTTCGAATAGTTGAATCAAGGAGTTTTTGGAGCAGCTAAACAGAAAAACTAGAACAAAAATAAATCTCTAGGTTGCATCGCTGTGAGGAAACAACCTTGATAGAGCATCTAAAAACACAACACGGCGTCTCCCTTCAAACCCAGAGAAGCCTCAGATGATTCCTCAGCTTGTTGCAGATGAAATGAGACGAGACGAGATAAGACGAGGAGATGATATCGGATCAGATGAACTTTTATTGATCCCCGAGGGGAGACCGGGCCGCTGCAGCAGCAACAGGAACGGAGTCAATAAATGGATGGAAATAATGAAGAGAAGACATTAAAGACGAGAGTAGGTTGGTCATGTAGTGTACTCGAGATACTTGTACTTCGTATGTATTTCCATTTTCCACGGAGGTGAATGTTGTACTTTTTTACTCTATGGTGTTTTAAAATTAATAACACGAAATATAATTTTTATATATAATATAGATTTTTACATCCTCACGATCATTTGGTTCTAATTCGGTTCTCCGGTAAAAAAAAAAACAGCAACGTTTTTGCTTTTGGTAGTTTGTTCGTCCGTTTCATGACATTTTTGTTGATTTGTTGATATTTACCCTTTTGACCAAATCTGTTCACACAGCCGGGGTTTGGAGGGTTACTTTGAAAATGTATTCTGATACATCTACTTACCGTCTGTTAGGCTACATAGTCAGTAGCCTAATCCAAGTATCACCATGTTAGAATAACGTAACTTGATTACTTTTTTTTATTACATTTTTAGAGAGACTTTAGTTTAAAAATTTATTTTTAAGCTGTAATCCTGCTAAAGTATCGGTAATCTGATCACGTTTCTTCTCTTTCTGCGACTGTTTTTGCATCCTTTTAGGTAAAGAGGTTCCTCGTATGATATTATAGTCAGGACTCTTGGTCCAGGAACCAAAAGCTGGTCTCCACACGGTTAATAATAATAATAATAATAATAATAATAATAATAATAATAATGTTGTGGTTAATGTTGGAAACAGGTTCAAAGTTGGAGGTGTTGCAGTGACGCAGTTCATCATATCACTGCAGCATGAAGCCACAAAAACCTGTGTTTGTGTACATTTTAGGGGTTTGGATACATGGATTATCAGTCACCCTGGGGCACACACACACACACACACACACACACACACACACACACACACACGCATACACCCTAAAGCAGCACTCCCGTTACCACCACTACACAGCTTGATGCTTGTAACATCACGTCTTGTAGAAGTATCTGTCAGCGGGGGTGTTTGTAGAGCCTGTGTGTGTGTGTGTGTGTGTGTGTGTGTGTGTGTGTGTGCGTGTGTGTGTGTGGTGTGTGTGTGTGCACGTGTGTGTGTGTGTGTTTGTTCGGGAGCAAGGCAGGCAGATTGTGTGTGTGTGTGTGTGTGTGTGTGTGTGTGTGTTTGTTCGGGAGCAAGGCAGGCAGATTGTGTGTGTGTGTGTGTGTGTGTGTGTGTGTGTGTGTGTGTGCACGTGTGTGTGTGTGTTTGTTCGGGAGCAAGGCAGGCAGAGTGTGTGTGTGCGCGTGTGTGTGTGTGTGTCTGTTTGTTCGGGAGCAGGGCAGGCAGAGTGTGTGTGTGCGTGTGTGTGTGCGCGTGTGCGTGCGCGCGCGTGTGTGTGTGTGTCTGTTTGTTCGGGAGCAAGGCAGGCAGAGTGTGTGTGTGTGTGTGTGCGTGTGTGTGTGCGTGTGTGTGTGTGTGTGTGTGTGTGAGTGTGTGTGTGTGTGTTTGTTCGGGAGTAAGGCAGGCAGAGTGTGTGTGTGTGTGTGTATGTGTGCGTGTGTGTGTGTGTGTGTGTGTGTGTGTGTGTGGGTGTGTGCGTGTGTGCGTGTGTGTGTGTGTGTGTGTGTGTGTGTGTGTGTGTGTGTGTGTGTGTTACGACTCGAAATGAAAAGAAACATGTAGACAAAACCTCCCCAAAAGGAAGATCCAGCTTGGGTCTGAGCTGCTGAGCGCAAACCCAATTATAGAGCAAGGAGAAGGGAGATTGGATTATACACACACACACACACGCACACACACACACACACACACACACACACACACACACACACACACACACACACACATCGATACATGCTCACTTTGGCCCATTTGGCTTCTTCAACAGTAGCCGTGCTCCACTTATCCCGATCAAGACACGAATAGAAAGGACGAACACGTGTGTTTGTTTGGTGGAACTGACTTCTGTGAATGGTTACTTCCTCACACACACACACACACACACACACACACACACACACACACACACACACACACACACACACACCCTGACTTGTTGCATTGCAAGTGGTTAGAAAAGTGAAATGTATGGTAATGCAGTAATGCCGAGCTTGTTTAGTTAATCCTCTTACTGGTTTCCTGTGATCTCTCTCTCCCTCTCTGTCCCTCTCTCTCTCTCTCTCCCTCTCTCTCCCCCTCTCTCTCTCTCTCCCTCTCTCCCCCTCTCTATCTCTCTCCCTCTCTCTCCCCCTCTCTCTCTCTCCCTCGCTCTCTCTCTCTCTGTCCCTCTCTCTCTCTCTCCCCTCTCTCTCTCTCTCCCTCCCCCTCTCTATCTCTCTCCCTCTCTCTCTCCCCCTCTCTCTCTCTCCCTCGCTCTCCCTCTCTCCCTCTCTGTCCCTCTCTATCTCTCTCTCCCTCTCTCTCTCTCTCTCTCTCTCCCTCTCTCTCTCTCTCTCCCTCTCTCTCTCTCCCTCTCTCTCTCCTCTCTCCCTCCCTCTCTCTCCCCTCTCTCTCCCTCTCTCTCTCCCCCCCTCTTTCTCCCCTCTCTCCCTCTCTGTCTCCCTCTCTCTCTCTCTCCCTCTCTCTCTCCCTCCCCCTCTCTCTCTCTCTCTCTCTCTCTCTCCCCTCTCTCTCTCTCCTCCCTCTCTCTCTCCCTCTCTCTCCCTCTCTCTCTCTCTCCTCCCTCTCTCTGTGTCTCTCCCTCTCTCTCTATATATATCGCTATCTTTTATGTCATTTGAAAAAAGATTTAATACATTTTTGTGCTTCTGCTTAGTCATGAAATCTTGATGAATTGTTTCTTTATCTTTTTTCATGTAGAACTATTGTTATCTGATAGGGGAGATGTGTTCAACCTCTCCTGCACAATGTGCAAACTTGTTTAATCTTGTTTAAAAGTGTTTTTACCATCTTTATATACGTGCATATGTGCAAATAAATAAACAAATACATACAAAATAAATCTTTTTATGCACAGTAGTATCATTCGAAGCTGATTGGTAGACACTGGCATTACGTCGTCTACATCAAAACACACAGGACTTTTACTCTTACATAACATATATATATATATAATAAACTGCATATCGTGTACATTGTGATTAGATAGATAGATAGATGATAGAGATGTACAAGAAAGGGAAAACAAATCAAAGGACAGGAGAGAGAGCGAGAGGGAGAGAGAGAGAGAGGGAGAGAGAGAGAGAGAGAGGGAGAGAGAGAGAGAGAGGGAGAGAGAGGGAGAGAGAGAGAGGGAGAGGGAGGGAGAGGGAGAGAGGGGGAGAGAGGGAGAGGGAGGGAGAGGGAGGAGAGAGAGAGAGAGAGAGAGGGGGAGAGAGAGAGAGAGAGAGGGGGAGAGAGAGAGAGAGGAGAGGAGGAGAGGGAGAGAAGGGAGAGAGAGAGAGGGGAGAGAGGGAGAGGGGAAAGGGAGGAGAGAGGGGGGAGAGGGAGGGAGAGAGAGAGAGGGAGAGAGAGAGGGAGAGAAAGGGAGAGAGAGAGAAGGGGAGAGAGAGAGAGAAAGAAGGGGGAGGAGAGAGAGAGAGGGAGAGAGAGAGAGGGAGAGAGGAGGAAGAGAGAGAGAGAGGAGAGAGTGTACTTTCTGTTTGAGTGCTTTAATCTCCGTGTGAGTTTACTGACCCGCAAGGACGGTTGGTGTGGTGTGTGTGTGTGTGTGTGTGTGTGTGTTTCCTGCAACTGCGCAGCGAGTGTGTGTGTGTGTGTACACTTGCAGTTTGCCACCCTCAGCTTAACTCTGCTCTAATTGCCTCCTCCTGCTCTGCACACTCGCACACACTAAATGGCATACGTTCTTTCTGTTGTGTAGCTCAGAGGGCTACACAACAGACACACACACACGCACACACACACACACACACACACACACACACACACACACACACACACACACACAAACACACACACACAAACACACAGAAATACAGAAACACACATACATACACACACCCAGCTGCTGCTCCTCACATCTATAGAAGAAAGTGCATCTTGTTTCCTTTGTTGGATCCCCCCCCCCCCTCTTCCCCCCCTCCCCCCTCCGGTAATCCATACATCCTCATCATTATGTGTGAGTGACGGGCGGCTGCTCGTCCGTCGAGTCGTTTCAAATCCACGAGGAGTGATGTGCCAACTCCCCGCGCCGCTTTTAAGAGCTTTAGATTATTTATTTTTTTAAACGTATTATCTGCTACTTCTTGAACTCGTTGCATCATGTTCCTGGGAGCTGATGTACGGACGTAGCCGTTGTGTTTTTTAAGTTCTTTTGTCGTTGCTGCTCACTTGTGCGCCTTAAAGAAGGAGGTTGTTCTATGTTTTAGCCGAATAAATCTATTGGTTTTGGTGTTTTCAACGCCGCGTGTCCCAAAGTGTTTGTTGTGGTTTTGTTGCCTGAATCCAACAGTAGGTATAGTTACTGTATGTGAAGACCAACCATGATGTTTTTAAACCCACTTAAGATATTCATGATGTTTTTAAACCCACTTAAGATATTCATGATGTTTTTACCGAAACCGGACGTTTGAATGGACGAGAGGTTTTATTGCGCAAACCCCAACTTTCGTGGTAGTGTCGCCCCGAATAAAGTTCAGAGCGACACAAAACGAACGAGACCGACAGATTGCATTTTGTAACAGGATGGTGTCTATGTATCCTCTCCCCACCCTCCTACCCCTCAAGTACCCTCTCGTACCTCCGTACCTCCTACCCTCTCGTACCCTCACATTCCCTCTCGTACCCTCACATACCCTCTCGTACCCTCTCCTACCCTCTCGTACCCTCTCCCACCCTCTTCTACCCTCTCGTACCCTCTCATACCCTCTCCTACCCTCTCATACCCTCACCTACCCTCTCGTACCCTCACCTACCCTCTCGTACCCTCTCCTACCCTCTTCTACCCTCTCGTACCCTCTCATACCCTCTCCTACCCTCTCATACCCTCACCTACCCTCTCGTACCCTCACCTACCCTCTCGTACCCTCACCTACCCTCTGCTACCCTCTCGTACCCTCTCCTACCCTCTCATACCCTCTCCTACCCTCTCATACCCTCTCCTACCCTCTCCTACCCTCACCTACCCTCTCGTACCCTCACCTACCCTCTCCTACCCTCTCCTACCCCCACCTACACCATGATCACCTGTTCCAGGTGTCACACCTGGAAAAGGTGCAAAACAATGATCAGTGGACTTAATTTAAAAGGCCACGGTTGCGTTTGATGAACCGATTCAAAGAAGGCGAACATGAACCTTTTGATGTTGTTCTCTGCCTCCCAAAGAGAGAAGAGGACGACGGCACACGAAGCTAACGCTAACGCTAACGCTAACGCTAACGCTGTAGCTTCGTGTTTAAAGTCCAACCTTGGCTGGGAATGTGCAACGTGACTCCGGTTGGCGGCCTGCATGCATGTAAGCCAGTAATCCAGCCAACAGGACATCCTCTGACCTTTACCCCCTTTTCTCTGTCCGATGGCTCCTGAAGTTACAGGAGCAAGTTTTTATGAAACATTATCCAGCCGGTATTTCTCCGAGCAGGATTGCAGTCGTGTTGCAGAGTGCGGAGCTCCGTCTCTCGCCGGCGGCTGCTCCAAAAATAAAAAAATAAAAAACTCTCACGGATTCACGAGGCATGTTTTTTAAAATGGGTCAGAAATGACTCGTTAATTTTTTACCTCGGAGTTGCATTTTCTGCGTTCCCACGAGGCGGAAAAACAGTGATTTAGAAAGTTGCTCGGCCTCAAATCCCCTGGTTGCACCTGCGTAGCTGGAAAGATGCTGTCCGCATCACCTAACATGAATATCAGTGTGTGTGTGTGTGTGTGTGTGTGTGGGAGGGGGGGATGCATTATTGAAAATAGAAAAAGGCAGAGCTGCAGATGAATCCCGTCTTCCTCTTCCCCCGTGTTCAGGTATAAAACAATAAAGCGACTTCAAAAGCTTGCCCACAAAGCCGTCTGCGCCTGAATTATTTACCTTTTGTTTTGTTAAAGCGTAAAAGCTGCTGTTGTTCTGCAGACGGTCGCTCGCCGACATCGTTTCGGTGTGTCTGAGGTGAAACTACGAGAGCTGGAGGGACGGGCGGGAGCAGCGAGCAACACGGGAACAGATTAGATAGATTTCGGGGATTACGCAAGGCGGCGGCACCAAATCTTTTTTTTTTGATTGAAGGCAAATGATTTTTTTGTCAGACGTGAGGAAACCCCGTGACCCGGGACACTGAACGAGTCAGCTCCTCCAAAAAGGGGAAGACCATCAAGTATTTATTTTATGCTGGTAGTATACCATTTGTCTTTGCTCTGTTTTCAAAGTTTTTATTCTCTAAATAATGATTTATGATTATACTCGATGTGAAGTTGTATTTGTTGTTAAGAAAGATGTGTAGAAAATCTGATATTTTTCTGATAGATAGTTTGTGTCACCGCGGGCCCGTGAGGGGAAAAACGATCGTGATTTACCTTTTCTGTTGGTCTCTTTTTATTTTTTTTGGGGGGGGGGGTGCTCCAAATCCCCAAGAGGCTCTCAGAAAATACAGCTTCTTTTTTTTATCTATCTTTCCTGTGTTGGAATTTCTGAATCAAACTAAATCTGAAGGGCACCACAGACTGTCAGCAGCAGTGTGGAAACTTCCGGGCTGCGCTTGTGACATGGATTTTTCATTAGAACTAATGGCCAGGAAGGGGAAAAAAAAAAAGCCCCATCGTTATGTCACACCTGGCCTTGTCATAAACCCTCTTCTGTCGGCCATTACTCTGCCGATTCATGATTGATCTAACCCCCCCCCCTCGTCCCCCCTCCTCCCCCTCTGTGGTCGCTGTCTTCACACGTGTCTTCCCGCTCTCAGAGACTTTAACTGGCGGGCTCGTGAGCGTGCATTTCTATTCCTGACCCTCCTAAATGGGTCAGCGACTGTCGCTGCAGTCTGGAATAATCCAAGCAGAACGGGCAGAAGTTATTTTTGTTTTGGTTCCATCTCGCACGCCAACGTGCAAAAAAAAAAAAAAAAAACCAGACAAAAAAAAGACGAAGGTTTGATGTGACGCAGTTGTCTCCGTTCAAGCCGGGGTTTTCTGTGGCAATCGAATATAAATCCATTCGTGTGCAGCAACTCTTCAACAAACAATGCATTTCTTCTCTCCCCCTCCCCCTCCCCAGTGCTGGGTCCTCTCTGTTTGTGGCGGACCCTGACTCTCTCAGGCCATCTGCTTGATGATCCAGAACCCATTACGCGCTCGGTGCCGATATTTGGGCTGCAGGAGCGATCGCGGCTCTTGCAGGGCGAGAGGCAGACAGCTGGATTTATGGGCTCTGGGAGGCCAACGATCAGCCAGTCATTTGTCATGTCTCCCCAGCAGGTCCTCTAATTGGACCTGAGGCATAGAGAGATGGGGGAGGAGGGGAGGGAGGGAAGGGGGGAGAAAAGGTGAATCAATGAGCTAACTCACAACTTTTAAGCTCAGCCTTTTTCCCCCCAGATGAATATGTGCGACCGTTAGCATTACAATGCTTTACATGCAGATGAGCCAGCTGCTAACTAGCTAGCGTCGGCGGTCAGATGACGGATAGCACACCGGACCATCGAGGAGCCGGAGTCGTCGCTTTGAACGTTCTCTGAATGCTTCGTTTACATCGGGCCGAGAGACCGAGGCAGTTTTCGGTGTCCTTCAGCCGGCTTTGACCTTCCTCATTCTCACAGCTCTCCTCGCGAGGAATTAGCATACAATCACTCGGGCCGGCACTGAAGGAAGTCGTGGAGTAAATCAATTAAACGGCGGCAAATGAATACATTTGAATGCAATTTCGGAAGGGGGGAGCGAGTTATTTGGCGAAACGCAGGCGATGCAGCTGTTGGATCCGGAATGATGAGGAGGCAGCTGGAGAGCAGGCGGGGATAATGAGGAGGAGTGAACGGGACACTTCTTTTTTTTTCAAGTTTCAACTTGTTACGGCTTTGTCAGGTCAGCGATGTGCTGTGGCGCTCTTTAATATACCTAAACAGATCTTTCTCTGTGTGTGTGTGTGTGTGTGTGTGTGTGTGTGTGTGTGTGTGTGTGTGTGTGTGAGCTGCTCAAGTCCTGTTTTTGTCATCTAGAAAACATCAAACAGTTTCCTTTCCTGCAGCATGTTCTGAGCTGACAACTTTCTTTTAGTTAAACATATTTCAGGCTTTTAGTAGAACTTGAAGTTACTGTGAGGAACTTTTAACAGTCTCAGTGTAGTCCTGGTCCTCTATAGACCTCAGTGTAGTCCTGGTCCTCTATAGACCTCAGTCTAGTCCTGGTCCTCTATAGACCTCAGTCTAGTCCTGGTCCTCTACAGACCTCCATCAGTAACCAGACCACCAGAGAGAAGATGGTCTGGTTCTAGAGAGTTCTTCTTAAAGCTCCTCATCGGAGCCAGCAGAGACCAGTCCCCTGTGGACAGACCCAGATCCAGCAGAGACCTTCAGAACCAGAACCAGGTCTGAGAGGGGCAGACTGTCAGACCCTGCTGCAGTACAATGAGAGGTTCTCTAAAGGGACCCTGGTGCTCAGAGACACTACCTCTTTAGTCCACAGGGGGCGCCAGAACCAACACTACATGAAAGTTCCTCGTAGTAACTTTAAGTAGAAAAGTACACAGAGTACCTTCTCTGAAAAATCCTTCTAATCTTAAGACTCACCTGATCCTTTCTGCCTTCTTCGAGGTTTCCTAGCTCATTTGTGTTTTCCTTTTAAAATTGTCTTTTAAAAAATCTTTTCTCTAATTTTATTTATTTCAGTCACAGGACTGTGATTGGCTGCAGGTATTCTCCGGCAGGCAATTTATCAAACATAAAAGATGAATTATTTCCAAAATTATTTGTCACGCATGGAGATTAAATGAAGTATTCTTTTATGAAAAGGAACAAATCTAATAAATTAAACATGATTTTTTTGAGAGTTTTTGTGTCAGAGAAACAAGGTAACGTCTGCACACAGTGATATTGATCTGGCGTCTCTCTGCTCTGCTATTAGCCCGCGTTGCATTATTAAAACCCGACCCAGTTACACGGAGTACACGTTGTACACACGTTGTTAAAAGCCTGTTGTTAAAAAAACAGATATAAAGCCGTGTTTACAGAACCGGGAGAAGCCGGAGTGTCTTCAGCCGAGCTGTTTGGGCCGCTGGAAGCCGTCACGTCCTCAGATTGAATCTGCCTCACTAATAGCTTTAGTTGGGAGAGCTTTAGTTTCTACCCAATTCGAGGCCAATTACGTTCTGCCGGCCCGGCAGGCTGCTTTTCTTTCCCATTCCCCCGTCTCTCCAACGGGAGAGTCCCACTAGTGGAGCTAGTGAAGCCCTGCCGATGTTTGACTCTGCGTTTTGTCCCTGATTGGATTTTAATTGAATCTGCTACTTAAACCGTTGGTCGGGGCGATCGAGTCTCTCTCTGTTTATCCAGAGAGAGACTCCAGGGAGAGAGAGACTCCAGGGAGAGAGAGAGAGTCCAGAGAGAGAGACTCCAGAGAGAGAGAGACTCCAGGGAGAGAGAGACTCCAGGGAGAGAGAGAGACTACAGGGAGAGAGACTCCAGAGAGAGAGAGACTCCAGAGAGAGAGAGACTCCAGAGAGGGAGACTCCAGAGAGAGAGACTCCAGAGAGAGAGAGAGACTCCAGAGAGAGAGAGACTCCAGAGAGAGAGACTCCAGAGAGAGAGAGACTCCAGAGGGAGACTCCAGAGAGAGAGACTCCAGAGAGAGAGAGAGACTCCAGAGAGAGAGAGAGACTCCAGGGAGAGAGACTCCAGAGAGAGAGACTCCAGAGAGGGAGACTCCAAAGAGAGAGACTCCAGGGAGAGAGACTCCAGAGAGAGAGAGCGACTCCAGAGAGAGAGAGAGACTCCAGAGAGAGAGAGAGACTCCAGGGAGAGAGAGACTCCAGAGAGAGAGAGAGACTCCAGAGAGAGAGAGAGACTCCAGGGAGAGAGACTCCAGATAGAGACTCCAGAGAGAGAGACTCCAGAGAGAGAGAGAGACTCCAGGGAGAGAGACTCCAGATAGAGACTCCAGAGAGAGACTCCAGAGAGAGAGAGACTCCAGAGAGAGAGAGAGACTCCAGAGAGAGAGACTCCAGAGAGAGAGACTCCAGAGAGAGAGACTCCAGAGAGAGAGAGAGACTCCAGGGAGAGAGACTCCAGAGAGAGAGAGAGACTCCAGGGAGAGAGACTCCAGATAGAGACTCCAGAGAGAGAGAGAGACTCCAGAGAGAGAGAGAGACTCCAGAGAGAGAGACTCTCCAGGGAGAGAGACTCCAGAGAGAGAGACACTCCAGGGAGAGACTCCAGGGAGAGAGACTCCAGAGAGAGCGAGAGACTCCAGAGAGAGAGAGACTCCAGAGAGGGAGACTCCAGGGAGAGAGAGACTCCAGAGAGAGAGAGACTCCAGGGAGAGAGAGAGACTCCAGAGAGAGAGACTCCAGAGAGAGAGACTCCAGAGAGAGAGAGAGAGACTCCAGAGAGAGAGAGAGAGACTCCAGAGAGAGAGAGACTCCAGAGAGAGAGACTCCAGGGAGAGAGAGAGACTCCAGAGAGAGAGACTCCAGAGAGAGAGAGAGACTCCAGAGAGAGAGAGAGAGACTCCAGAGAGAGAGAGAGACTCCAGAGAGAGAGACTCCAGAGAGAGAGACTCCAGAGAGAGAGACTCCAGAGAGAGAGACTCCCGGGAGAGAGAGAGACTCCAGAGAGAGAGACTCCAGAGAGAGAGACTCCAGGGAGAGAGAGAGACTCCAGAGAGAGAGACTCCAGAGAGAGAGAGAGACTCCAGAGAGAGAGAGAGAGACTCCAGAGAGAGAGAGAGACTCCAGAGAGAGAGACTCCAGAGAGAGAGACTCCAGAGAGAGAGACTCCAGGGAGAAGTGACTCCAGGATGCAGGTTGTTCTGCAGCTTCAGAAGAAAGTAGCCAGTTGTTTTTAGTAGACCTTTATTAATTGTTTTGACACTACAGGTGAGAAAAACTATTTTAACGAATAGATATCACCATGAAACTTCCCCAGTCGATTACTTACATTAAGACGGTTGTTTTTTTGTATTACATTATGTAATGGCAACTTTGAAGTACTTTAGGAGAAATCTACAGACGCAAATGGACGTAAAAGTAACCCTTAAATGTGTATTTTGGATTTTTTTCTTTCCTCGAGTCTGAAATAAGACATGTTATGGAAGCAAGATTAAACAAAATCTCAAAATTGACCATCGCATGAGAAACAATATTTTTGCCTGGGGAGAGTAAATGAAAACATCAGCATGCTGCAGAACTTGAAGCTTCCAGTTGAACTGCTGACATCAGTTTTATTGATCCTTTAAGCAAGTTTATTTCACAAAAAAATACAAAATATCTGCAAGTTCAAGTGTAATTGAAATTATTTGGGTTTTGGACCGTCAGTCGGACAAAATTCGCCACTTGAAGACGTCACCTTTTGAATTTGTGGAATTCAGATAAATAGATTATGATGAATTGATGATGAGAATTATATTAGTTAGCATTCTTATCTTGTTTTTAATATCCTAAAAATTGTTCATATATAAAGTAGCCCTCTTGTAAACGTGAATCCAATTGAAGGCGCTCAATTTTCAAGTGCTGCTCTGCAGGGATTCTTTTTAGCTGCACAGCTTGCTCCTCACAAAAGTACATTTTTTATCGAACATATTGTGCACACTTTGGTAATCCCCTATGAAATATGTACTTATACTGTAATATGACTGAAGATTGATTTTTCTGTCTTAATTCCCTTTTCCATCCACGTAATCTGCCAAGCCATAGGCCCACAGAGCAACACTGAAACTCATCTCTGCTCTGTATAACAGCTTCTTCTGGCATGTACAGTGTGAAAGTTATAGATTTTATGAAATTGGAACCGTGTAGCCGCGCCGGCTGAGCTGGTTTCAGTCCTAAATCACATCTGAGGCAGATATCTTTCTCCAGAGGGGAATGAAATAAGCCCTCAACTCCTTGGACGTTTAATCAACGAATCCCAGGTATGGGTCCCTGTAGGGGGACAATCTCATTTGGGGGGAGGGGAGGAATTGCCACTACCACTCACGCTGCTGACGGCCGTACGGCTCCCCTGGCTCGGGCTCGGCGGAGCAGGAGGTTTGGAGGGTCGGTTCGTATCGAGTCTAGGTCTGCTGGCCACTTTAACAGGTCCCTGTTTACAGTGAACCAGGGGTCAATCCCATTTCGTTCAGGGTCCATTCAGGAGGCACGCGGGACGAGGGATTGGAATTGAGTGCAACCTCCTCGATCCCCCCCCCCTCAGTCCAGTCGGAGCTGAAGTCAGCTACAATGTTTAGCTGCTGTGCTAATTTTAACGGGCTCAATTACGACCGCAGAGCCATAACAGGAAACTTATTTATGAGAGCATACCTGCATGCACGCGGCCTTATTATTAACCCCAAATGACCTCTTTACCCAATTTAAGTCAAAGCATTCCACATGTCTCACACAGCGAACTGGCTTTACAAACTGGTCTTACGATGTAGGATTTTAGAAATGTTGTTTAATTTTAACTCACACTGCGTGAGTATATCGTGAGCAATGTGAAGCCAAAACTTATGTGCTCACACTGTACATATACAATAGAGAATAAAGTGGCCCGTCAGCCCCTGATTGCTGAACGGGCCTATCAGCTACAGGCCCAGGGACCCAAAGCTTCAGGGGGACCCCGCCCTTCAGCTACAAAATACCACTCAGAGACACAAACCAACCAGGAAGAGACTCAAAATGACCACAAAAAGACAAAACATGTCTGCAAAGGGACACAAAATGAGCACAAGAAACATAAAAAGACTACAAAGATGCAAAACAGCTTTAGAGAGACACAAAGAGATGCATGACAAAGGGACACAAGATGAGACCCAAAACAACTACAAAGAGACACAAAACAACTACAAAAAGATGCAAAATGACCATAAAGAGACAAGAATTGTTACGGTTTGGTTTTCGGCTGGACCCAAGAGTGGACACGGAGGCGGAAGGGTAGGTGTAGGAATGGTTTATTTGGGAGACAGCTGGTGATTTCAAGGAGAGGTAGGGAGATGTGGCGGCGTTGGCTGGGCTGCAGGGTCAGGAATCCCGGGCACAAGGAATAGACGTTAGTCGCAAGTACACAAATAAACAGCACAAGTAAATACTCTTCAGTCGAGATTAAAAGCTACCACTGAGATGGTGAAATAATCTGGCGACGAGTCGAAGGAAGCCGGGGTATTTAACAGGGTGGTTTAATTGCAGACAGGTGTTGGAGATGAGCCCAGGTGATGGAAGCCGCGCCCACGCCACACACACACACACACACACACACACACACACACACACACACACACACACACACACACACACACACACACAGAGAGAGAACGGACAGGGGACACTGAAGACACAGGACGCGGCAGAGCCGTGACAAGAATAAGAGAGCGAGGCTTAAAGTACAAAACATCCACAGACAAAAAATAACTGCAAAAAGACCCAAATGAATTACAAAGTGACATGAAACCATTGAGAGACGAGGATCGTCTGGAAAGAAACACCGAGCAGTGTGTCTTCCTCTACGTAGGAGCGGTGGAGGCGTGGACAGACACAGAGATTCACAGTCACTCACGGGCGCACGCCATCGGAGATAATAATGAATGAATCATCTGCCTCTCCCACCTCTTTAACACCAACACTCACTCATACACTTCCACACATCTCAAGGATTGCAGCAGTTACATTTGGGGCTAAATTCGAATTTTTTTTATTTGCGGTCAAAATGATTTAAACATTACATAAAAATCTTTAGACTCACGTAGGTTGTAAGAGGCTGAAGTAAACACCTGTCCGTTGATGAAAGTCTGAAAAGTCATTATTTTTGGATGCGATTAGTTTTCTAAAGAATAGGATTGTCTCTGTGTCTAATATGAAAAAGGATTTCCGTGCTGGAGCTTTTTTTTTTGTGTTAACACAATACAATTCATTAAAATATGTATTGTACTGTATTTATCAGTACTTATACCTTCTCCAATGCTTTAATACCTTTTTCATTTGCTTGTACTCTCTGAACCCAATCTTCCTGCTTTCACTTAAATAGATTTTTTACAAAGTTGTACCCTCTTTTCTAAAGAAAATGATTACGGAGTAGCCTGAAGTTCTTATGTTCTGGTCCAGTCATGAAGGATTTTCCATTTATAAGTTTGCTTTGAAATTATTTTCTCTCGTCGGGGGCAAATCTCCTAGAAGGCTATCTGATAAAAAAAAAGAAGATTGTCACCACTTTGGAAAATAATTGACTTGAAGTGTGAGATTGGTTGGTTTGCTGGATCCAAGCTGAAATATTTAGGGGTCAGGATGTCGCGCCGGCCCTTTAACGGTGACCGTGGATAGTTTCGGAAGAAGTTCGGAAAAGGCCAGGGGCAAGTATCTCTGGCAATTTTTCAAATGCAAACAGACAGAGAAGGATACTCAAACTGATCTCTCTCATCCTGGGAATGGCTCTTTGCAGTCAGAACGCATTACCTGAGAGGCAGTTTCCCCTCCCTGTAATAGTGCGAATGCATCTGTGAGTGCCTGTCGCAGTGAATCTGGATTTGTATTTTGTACGGATTGCTTTTTCTTGTATTGGGGCATCATATTAACTAACATAACTTTTTTTTTTAATAGCTTCAAAGACAGAAAAGGCAGAGTGAGAGAACTCTCAATGTGTTAAATGTTTGCGGGAGTTCCTCAAGGAACCCTCCTGGAGTCCCTCATTATTGCAAGACGCTGGAATGTCAGAAAATCGGTAAAAATGTTGATAAGTGCTTCTCAAAAGCCAAGATGGCGTCCTAAAATGTCTTTTTTAACTCAAAGATATTCAGTTTGCTGTCATACAGGAGTAAATAAACTAGAACACATTCACATTTTAGAAGCTGGAAACAGAATTATGACTTTTCCTTCTTAAAAAAATAAAAAACTCATGAGGTGATAGTTGTCAAAAAAAATTTGATTTATTTTATTTGACAACTTATTGATTGATCATTGCATCTCTATTAAATAATGTATTTTTCTCTGATGACTTAAAGAGACATTTTAAGGGGAAAAGTTTGGCATTTTCTGTTTAGTTACACAGATCTTCGTCAGTATTCATCTCAGAATGTGAGTCTGCGTTGAATAGTTTCTGTCTTGGGAAAACTGCAGCGCCAGTTTGACGATCCCACTCTCGTCATACGTCTGAAGGTCGCTCCTCCTCCTCCTCCTCCTCCTCCTCCTCCCTGAGCTGGAACATTAATGTTGCGAGCAGACATTGCCCATGACACGTTTGCCCTTATACATAAAACTCATTACACATGTGGCCACAGCTGTGCAGAGATGCACAAACACACGACTTACATTTAAACACACGTAGACATAAACAGCCCAAAACCACATTACAGGGAACATATCAAGCTCACATCTTCTCTCCCGGAGTGCCTTCCTCTTCCTCCTCCATCTCCCCCCATCACCTGGCTGCTTTTCCAAATTTAATTTTCATTCTGTGGAGTTCTCCTTCCTGTCTTTCAATGTGACCTATAGCTACGCCCACATTTTACTGCACGCTTACCTTCACTCAATTACCTAGGGGAGTTATAAGAATTAAGTTTGGCCCTCATTTTTCACAGACATTTAAAGTTCAGTACTAGTTCAGAGATTGTAGAAACATTTAAGGATAATTGCTGTTTATAACATGGACTGTTGCCGTTTCGAAGCCTTGAGTTCGGCAATTTCGTAATAAAAACCCACCTATTTCCCCTTTTTTTAAAATAAAGTCTGTAAACTGGCTGAATATAAATCCGATGGGTTAAAAACACTAACGTTGTGGTGTGATTATAGCATATTTTACACGTGTCTTGATGGTATATATTTGTGTTTGTAGACAAATGAGACATCTTTTTTTTTATATATCGCCACGAGTCGCCAGTGTCAAACATGTTTAAATCATGCACATGGGGACTTTAAGGAGGATGGTTTATGCACCAATATAATGTACATTCTAGGGGTGGGCCCGCTCTGCTGCCAAATTGCCATTTGTACCCATTACTACTGGGGCTTTCCTGATTGAATTACATTAAACGTTTCCGTTCTACATGCAGGAATAGTAAGTTCCGGTACACGTGAAGACGTTCCGGCCACATCCTCTGGTGTGAGCACAGGACACGGGACCATTAGAGGTCTGGTGGTTTGCTGAAGTTCCCCGTCCATTAAGAATTCTGCTTTAGTTACCGTCTCACGTGGAGCAAAAAGTCTCCACATTTAACAGTCCAACGTGTCCACTCCAGAAGAATAGCTGCCCGTGGATATTCCCGTCATGAGTCGGTAATTAATCATCCGGCTAAATCGGATTTATGAACTGTGAGATGATGTATCTGAGCATATGCAGGCTGGAGTATTGATTTAGTTTTGGCTTTAAGCTAGCCATAAGACATTGTCATCTCCGTGTTATGAGCTGTTGACAAATAGCAGGCGGTCTCAAAGATCCAGCCAACGTGGCAGAAGTGGTCTCGTCTTTCTGCATTTTACTCTCTGTGCTGTTGGCTTTGGCGTCTAAGGCTTATAATCAACCCTGAAGCAGTTTGTAGTCGTAGTAGTGTTTCATTCACTCATCACATACAATACAATGAGTAAAGCCTAGATAGAATCTAGTATACAATATGACTGAAAAGGTATAGGTCGAAGCATAATGCTTATATATTCCTATCCTAAATTCTTAGATAATTAAGTAACCCTCAAGATAATTAGATATAAAAGAAAAAAATAAAAGAAAATATATATATTTCATTCACACTTGTAACCCCACAAAAAGAGCTTCATAAACAATGTGTCACAGTTCAGCTTCCCTTCTCTCCTGCCCCTCTGTCTGTCACACCCACCTCGTCAGCTCAATCACACTCACCTGCCCAAACTGCTGCACCCACTCCCTTCAGTATTTAAGTCACAGCTTCCCACACACTCACTGCCAGATCTTTCTCTGCATTCGTGCCAGACCTTTCAGCGTTTACAGCCTCAGCTTCCTCTGGGTTCTGTCTGCCTTTCCCCCCGTAAGCAGACCCGGGACTGTCTTGGTATCGTAAGATCTGTTTGGAATAAAGCTTTTCTAAATGATTCACTGGTTCCTTACCACCACCCGTTACACAATCCTTTTGAAAACCAAAAATGAGTTCACCATTCTTACATTTATGTGAGCGTTGTTCCATGATTTAACTCCAACAATAGAGATACGTCTTCTTTTAATCCCTTTTTCTTTTTTTTTTTTAGCTTTTTCTATGATAAACTTACAAACATCTCTCGAATCATATTCCCACTCGTGTATTGAAAACAAACTTTGCACAGTCTGGCAGTGACTTTGCTTTAGCTCTGAACATTGCTTGCATTATTTTATAATATACCAAATCATTAAATTTCATAACATGAGATTCTTTACAAATAATGGATTTGTGTGCTCAGAGTAACCAGCCTTATTCTGTTTCACTCCACCTGCAGCAGGAATCCATCAGTGTTGCACAGCTTCAAGTATAGAGGAGGATAAGAGTTCAAAGTGTGAAATGATCTTCTTACGGTGGTGTTCACATTTCATTTTGAAAGCTCGAGCAGCGAAACCGTACTCGGCTATCACGGACCTCACGTACCGGAGCTCGCAATAGAAACTCCTGCAATGCATTGGAAGCGGTTCTGATTCCCTTGATATGACGCCGCATGACATAAATCAGTCCGTTACATATCATAAAACGGGAGAGATAATTAACTTTGGAAAGTTACAACAGAGGCTGTAAATCAAAAAAAGCAGAACTCAGGCAACTAGTTGCTGCACATAACCTGTAAATCACAACGCAAGTGAGACATTTTATCAGTCGCATTAATATGCACAACGGGGTCTATATGTTTACTGTCATTTTCCCCGGCTGTCAACATTAACGTGACATGTGGGTGTGCTAGGATACGATAATGGAGCATGAGGGAGTGATTTTTTTATTTTTATTTAAATGTTTTGCAGCGATGAATCAAGCCTGGCGTCTGGTGAGTGTTTCATATTTTGTTTTGTTTTGTCTTGACAGAACAACACATCATGGAGACCGCAGTCGTGTCAGGAGTGTACCTGCCACGGAGACGTGGCCATCTGCAGGCCCAGCCACTGCCCCAACCCGCAGTGTGACTTCCAGAGGGTAAGACGTCTCTACGGGAGACTTTTGGGTGCTTTTTATTTCGTTATTGACAAACTACAGAAGGAAATTCATACCGAGGAAACAGAAAATCTATCTTTCAAAAGGAACCAGCTGTTATTCTTTACAGAAAAGAAGAGCATAAAAGATTATTACTACGGATATTTGTGCCTGTTTCTACTTTAGTTTGATTTAAAAAGAAAAAAGCTCAGTCATTTCCTTTCAAATCTGTTTAAAACTAACTCAAACATGGGTGAACACTAAATTTGTCGGGGACTATTTTCAGTGGCGGATTAACACAGTGTGCCAATGAGTAGGTTATTTGGGGAAGCAAGATGGCGTATGTGTTGAGTAAAAATAAACTAAAGTGCACGTGTTAATGCAACAGTAAGTCCCATTGATGTAATCAGCTAGTAACATTAGCTAGTCTTTGCACAACAATGGCGCTTTGAGGAATAATATATAGCCGTCAAAGGGCCACAGCTCCTCTGTGGAACAAGTTGTCTAATAACTTAGCTAACATCTTTTATTGTTTGATACAGTAGTTTGAGATCTTTAAGCTTCATAAGATCAACTTCCAACCTTTTAGGCTGAAGTGCAATATTTAATTTAGACTGAATATATCAGTCAATTAGTCTGGTATGGCTAGCTTAAGCTTAGCTAAGTGTTAGCATAACGGTCAGCTAGGCAACTAAGCTAACATTAACTTGAATAAACTCTATTTATTTAGCCAGTAAATTAACTTTGACTTTGACAGAAATACATTTTGGGGGTAGTTTTAGATGAAGCAATTCAAAGGTTTAGCATTAGTTATTAAACCAGGCTTGAGCTACAAATATTGTTACTGCTAGTGCAGCAGATTAAGTCAACTCTGTTTATTCAGTTTGCAAAAGAGCATTAGGTTTAGGGTTAGTGGAAATATATTTTGCAGGCAGATGGAGTTTAAAGCAATTTAAAGGTTTCGCTCTTTATCCAGACTAACTTCAAATATTGTTATGGAATAGCTAATGTCTGTTTCAGCCATTGAGTTTGAGTAACGTTGCACTGTATTTATTTAGTTAGTATAAGAACATTACATTTAGCTAATAAATTTGTTTTTTGGGGGGTGGGGGGAGCAGGTGGGGTTTTAGCCATTTAAAGCATTAGCTAAACAGGTATATAACTAGATATTTCACTCAATTTCTAGTGCAGCAGGTAACTAAACTAAGTAAATAATAATATATATAATAATAAATAACATAATTTACAACATTGTCTCATAATTCAATGAGATTGGACAACAGATTTCACTTGACATAGCCTAACTTAACCTAAAATGTATCCAGTGAAGCTCATGGGAAACACTCGAGTTGAAGTCAATCAATAAGAATGTTCCTTCCAACGCAGCTCTACTTTTGAGAAATACTTTTGAAAGATTGCACAAAAAAGAATATTTTTTAGCAACATAATGTAAAATATCTTTTCATTAGCCACGGCACAGCAAACAGAATCGGTACCAGACTCCAACACTAAGTGAATATAAATATTCAAGCTCCTGTTGTGATTTGAACTGCCTCATTAAATCTTTACCTTGAGGTGCAGTTCTACTTTCAAGGCCCTTGTAATCACTTGTTTTGGTGAGTTGCCCTTACAACAGTAATCAATGAAATGACAGACTATTGTGCAGTAAACTCTGCAGATTGCACCTTTTGATTTGCCACAATGAAAAGTGTTCGGAGACGTTTTTTGTTTTTTTACCTCACTTGAATTCACAGGGACACAATTTCAAAGCTCTCTTTCTCTCCCTCTATGCGGCTGTTCCTCCCTGTGCTTCTTCCCTAAATGTGATTTAAACCTCAAAGCCTGCGGTGACGCCATCAAATCCAATCCCAACCCTGAGCTAAGGCAACAATCATTGTCTAATGAATTCCACTCTGCTGGCTTGCAATTCAATGTTGATTAAAAATTAGTCATCATGCCCACCAAGCCGTGTGCTCCCTACATTTAAAAAGCTCTTAAAATGTGACACTCTCTCACCTACACTGTGATAAAAACACAAAAAGAAACTATTACGCCTTTTATCATCTGTCTGACTCTGATTATAGGGCTTTCTTTTGAAATCCACTGCCATTATCTAAAGCTTGAATTTCCTTTTATTCCTCACCTTATTAACTTTTGTGAAACCCACCTCGAAATTTCATTTCAAGTGTCCTTAATATTTCTGGAGTGTTCTACACTTAAGCAATAAGAAACAAGAGGCAGTACTGTATCGTCAATAATGTACTGTTCAAGGGTGTTGTTAGAAACCCTTGAACAGTACATTATTGACGATACAGTACTGCCTCGAGTACCTTATTGCTTTTATAATACGGTTGCCTGCGACATTATCAATAGTAAGTAAATAGTAAGCTGCCTTTCAGCGCAAAATAGTTGTAGCCACCAAACGTTGTGTATCGCATTTCAGTAGCCTAGAGACAATAGTCCCCGTATGTGTGGCTGTTGCTATGCAACAGACAAACAGCATTGGGAACATCACGTTTGTTAGCCTAGCTAGATCTCGCACCATCTCATTCATTCACATTGCTCATTTTATAAAAGTTGCCATTAAAATAACAAAAATGACAATGGGACACTTTCAATAAAATAATATTTAATTTAAACATTAAGCCTAAACATTCTAAATCAATCATAAATGCTAAATTAAAACTGAAGTTACGAGTGACTTGGGACTCGATAGACTAACATTAGGCTGTTGTTAACGTTTGTTTATGTTGATTTGGATATCTCCATTAATTGTGCGTCCGTGGAAAACGTTTCTCATGTCCCCTTCGTCTCTGATATCGCTTCCGACCACTCTTGCTCTCTTTGCCGGTGGCTCGGTGTTGGAAGTGCCTTCTCCAGCAAGGATATCACTCCAACGCCGTCTTTCATTCAGATTTGGTGACCAGTAGCTTTGAAGGGAGCTTTCGGATTCATGTCCACTCACTGACATGATTTCTCTTGCTTCCAACCCAGTATTAGAGAGAGTTTGCACCAAGGTGCTGCGCAGGCAGTGATTGGTGCAGATTTTTGTGCCCGCCGCTTTGCATATCCTGGGCAACATTGTTGCGAGATAATTTACTTCCATTGGCTCCATTCTGTACCTGCGACAGAGAAAAAAAATTATCATTATTATTAATGCGTGTTAGGGTTGGCTGGCTAAAGCGCGTAAAGATTAGCCTACTAAAGCCAAGACCTACCGAATGTCATCCGAAGCGGCAGCGCTCTTCTTTGGGTGCAGGTAAAATGCAGGTGCGTTGGGGGGGGTAGGAGTGGCAGATACTTTTCCAAGGAGGCGACAGGAACAGCGGGGGTTTCCTGGAAGAGAATACATGTAGCCAAAGTGCAGTTGGATATCGAACCAGACTTTTCTAACTAGACCCTCTGGTGCGGTCGGATCCAGTGAGGCCTTTATCGTGGCTAGATCGCAGGCTGGTATGGATCCATGATGTTCTGTTTTGTCGTGTCCCTGTCGTCTACGGGTTTTTACAACGCCAACAAAAACATTGTTTGCGGACGTGAACGCGCTGTCCTTCATCAAACACCAGCACCGACTCAATGGTGGATCATTGATTTATCTGTTCAGTCCCCAACGCAGGCAGACGTAACTGCTGATCCCATAGTGGTCACCCTTTCCATTGCGCACAGTGCCATAGAAATCCTGCAGTATTTCATTCATATCTTCTCTGGTTATGGTCTTCAGGTCTACTGTTTTCCCCATCTCTTCGCACCAGTTGGTGAAGCGGTTAATTGCCCACTTCGTTTGGCTGACGTTGCGCAACATTTCATAGGCCTCGATTTCTTTCTTATCTATGGTTGCATGACGTCCACCTGAATTAACGTTATCCTCTTCGGCTAACCACTCATCAAAAGTCATCCCCCCCCAAAATGTCAAAGTTTACACGAAACATGTTTGGGAACTGTCGAGCTTGAAATGAAAACTAACGGTCGCGCAAAATCTAACGTTACCTGTTATTTTGAGTGCGCACTGATATGGAACGCTCAGGCAAATGTGAACAGGTGTACAGTACATTATGGCTCAATACTCTCAGCCAATCAGAATGCTTGATTTCATCTACCCGTATTATAATCTGGGTTAATAATCTGCAGGTTGTCTGTATTACGGCTCATTTATGTGTTTGTCGTTTAAAACTGCCTTTTTAAAGTAACGCATTCTGACTAAGTTGAAGAATTCAGCGATTTTAGGGTTCTCCATCCCCCCGATGATTTTAAATTCAGACTTTTTTGATTAATCGTTAACAATCTAAAAGTAGCTGCGTGAACAACGTCCACCACAACTCCCCAGAGTCGTCCTTAAATCTCATATTTGAGAAACTGAAACCTGCAACTTCTGTTTATTGATTAATGGACTAATAGTTGCAGCTCGATCTAAGATACCTGCTTTTTTCTTAATGTATTTTGTTGCACAACAATGCAAATGCATGTTTTCTATTCATTGATGCGATCATTAGTACTTAATTATGCAATTTTGCGTCTTGCTTTTGGCATCTGTTTCAATTTCACAGCTAAATCTTTTGCAATGTTGTTTGAAATTCACGCCATGTGCCGCTAACTAACGAAGGCACGTAAATGGCTTAAATAACAAGCTAAATAATATCATAGATTATCATTTTATTGCTTGTTCAAAACCAGAAATGGCACCAGCAGGAGTAAAACTTTGTGTGTAAGATGTCAGAAAATGGAATTAGATGGAAAAGCTATTAACTTAAAAGGTTAGATATAATGGGTACCAATAATATATGAAGATACATCACCTTCACAGTCCACTACGTGTATACCTTTGGGTTAACATCATTTTATAATGAGACAGGAAAACGGCTCGATAAATCACATATTCACTCACCGCACTTCACCCGACGCGGTTGTTTATTTTCCTGCAAGAGTGGAAAAGTCTCACGACTGTGAGAATGCAGCAGTCCAGTGGCCAATACAACTGTTCTCCCTCAGCCTGAACCATCTCTCTTCATTTGCAGCAATGCAATCTGAAATTAGATCAAATTCTTGTTCTACAGTCACATTTTGGTAATTCAATTTGAGGCGGAAGACTGAGAAAAAAACAAAAAAACAAAAAAAGGCCAGAGGGACTGCGAGATGAAAAGTTCAGGAAAAGAGACACACAAGACCAACAGCTTAAATATATGAAAACATTTAGAGGTTTTAGTGTTTTATTTACATTACATTTATTAGCACAAAGTGGCTGTTGTGATGGAGGAATTTTCCATAAGCTGTCAGCTGGCTGTCTCGTGTTTATCTTAAGATTTAGTTTGCTTGTCGGTGATCGATGGAGCTGAAAGTGTGACACAAACCTTCACTCAGGCAAACTGCTACCTATCCCCATCTATTGTGTTGTTATTTATACATTTAGTTGCCATTCTTCTACCTGTTCACATGCAATTTGTCTTCTCCGGCATATTCGTTGTACCTCAATTCAGTTTTTATTCTCTTTTTCCATTGACACAAGACATTCTCTGAAGCCCTTTTAAGGGGGTTGTTATCACTCACCTTATGCAAATTGTACCCCGTCCTCCCCCTCCTTCTTTTTCCATTCCATATAATTTGTATTCACATCTAAATGACAGCTAAACTATTCACCTGCTCAGCGTCTGGCCCCCTCGCTGCGTTCTCATTTTCTTGTTTCCACACGTCCGGCCTCAATCAAGGTGTGTATGCAGCGTGGATAAAGGGCTGCGTGTTGAATCTGTATTGTAATATGTTTTGTAACACCTCTGTATTCTGCACTCTGCGCACGCCTGATAGAGTGCTCATGTTTCCATTATTATCTGCCCCGTTGTACTAATTGGGTCACATGACGGTTACTTTATATGGAAATGGACAGATTGTAGTCGACAGGTTTTGTATCCGGCTGCTTAAAGGGACCTGCATCCATTTTCTCATTTCTCTGGGGATTTGTGTGTATTCTGGTTGTGTGTTTGTGTGTGTGTGTGTGTATTCATGAATGTGTGTCTTTTCTAAAGGGCGAGCGTCTGAGGATCCCTGCCAACAAGTGCTGTCCGGAGTGCATCTCCCCGTCCCAGGGTTCCTGCCAGTACGAAGGAGTCGTTTATGGAGTAAGTGAAGTTGACTCTTCCTCTGTTTCTATGATCATCCAACCATTCTACAAAACACTGATATACACGCATACATATGCTGCCTCTATCGATTGATTTAGTTTCCAATCAGGCGGCAACCTCCGGTTCTGAAATGTGAAACCAATGCAGAAGTGTCTTAAAGCTGCATTCTCTCTCCTGACCACCAGGGGGCGACTCCTCTGGTTGTATAGAAGTCAAAGCTTCATGTGTTAAAGCTGCATTCTCTCTCCTGACCACCAGGGGGCGACTCCTCTGGTTGTATAGAAGTCAAAGCTTCATGTGTTAAAGCTGCATTCTCTCTCTCTCCTGACCACCAGGGGGCGACTCCTCTGGTTGTATAGAAGTCTATAGAAAATGACTCTACTTCTCTCTTGATTTATTCCCTCAGTAAACATTGTAAACATGAGTTTGTGTCTCAATCTCTAGTTTCAAGTCTTCTTCAATACAGCATGATGTTCATTTAGTAAATTATGGTCCATTTAGACTCAAACAGACCATAAAGCAGGGGATGCTTTAGGGCGGGGCTACAAGGTGATTGACAGGTCGCTACACGACATTGTCCAGTTGAAGAGTTGTTTGTGTTTAGGTCTTACAACTTTGACCCTTTCACTGTTTGTTTTCAGTTCAGGGAAGCTAGCTCCACCCTCTCCTGTCACTTCTGGTTCCCCAACAAAAATGGTGGTGGCCAAAATGCCGAACTCTAGACTTCAAATCTGTAGTCCGCTACCCAATGGGTGACATCACTGTGACTATGTCCACTTCTTAAATATGCTTCCAATGCAGTGAAATGTAATAGCTCATAGTGTTCCCTTTCAACTTGACTATGCAAAGCCAGATCCATAAAGAAATAGCTTTCCTATTTTGGTGAGGAAGAACTTGACTGGTCTGCACAGAGTCCTGGCCCGAACCCTATCCAACACCTTTGGGAGCCAGACCTGATCCCCAAGCATCAGTGGGTGATGCTCTTGAGTCTGAGCGGGGAGGACATGCCCGCTGTCAGGGGGTAAACGCTGGTGGAAAGACTGAAACCAGAAGAATAGGGGCTGTTAGTGCAGAAGATTAATGCCTTTGCTTTTTGAATGACACTTTCAATTATCACCCGAACGTGTTTTGGTTTTTCTCTTGTCTAAGTGGGAAACCATAAATTCAAAAATATTACATCCAAGGTGATCACACTTATAAATCACGAGGCATTCATTTGTTAATGTCGGTCGTTGCTGAATAACCGGTTTCAGATTCCCACCCCCTTTCCCCGCCTCCCTTTCACTAAAGAAACAATCACTGTCTTGTTCATCTTCCATCAACTGGCTTAACGAGCTGGCAGCCATTTTGGACAGTGCGTGTCCCCGGAGGGGTAAAAACAAAGGGTCGGGTTTGGGGAGTCCTCCGGCGTCCCTCTTCCCTGGTGAAGTGGCCCTTCATACAGATCTGAACTACCAGGAGAGGGAGATTGAAGAGGAGTCTGTTGCAAACGGTCAAACTCTTCTTTGCAGACCTACCAGAACACGGAGGACGATGCTTTTTGTGATGATTGATTCCTTTCTGTTCAACCGAGGTTGTTTTTTTTTTGGAGGACTTGACGATGTGTTTTGTTAAATCTACCAGTAGCCAATATGCAGACTTTTTTCTTTTTCTTTATCTCACAGTATTTGAAAGTAACAGCAAACTGTTACTGTTAAAGCTCCACAATCAGCTCCCGGGACAGCAGCCGTGACCCAAACGTTTATTTTTGATAATTTTTCTATATTTAAAAGGAATAATTTGCAAATTGGCTGTGAGCCAAAACTGTAAATGTCTTTTGCTTGTTCTCCTCAGACATCTATTCTTTCTGAGGTGGAAAAAAGCATTAAGATCAATTCTCCATTAAAACCCATACTAACGATTTAGTTCACGCTGGCTAAAGAAGGTTTTTATTGCGAAGCCTGACGCCTCCGAGTAAAGGCTCCTCGCCTCTTATCTATTTGACTGCAGGCGAAGTCGACATGCTGGAATCTCGCTTAGAGCGAAAGAAAAAAAAAACAGACTGAACTCAAATACCCACGAATGGATGCACTCCACTATAAATACTACTCTAATTAATACCCCCGAGATGGCTGTGCAAGTGTCGATACCATCAATCTGCTTCAGTCAATCACAGGACTTAAAACACCCTCTTCTGTCAGACCAACACATGTTGGCCAGAGGCCTTTTATCCCCTCCAGCATATGCACGTATGAAAAGATAATGATGAAGAGAAACCTGTCTTTAACTGAGCGTTCTGAAAATACGTTCACGCGCTCCAAATATTCCGGTTTTCGCCTTTTATTCCACAAAAAGACAATATTCCTAATAAGCCGTTTACATGTCTAATGAAAATTAATATTCCCGTTTACATGCAGCCGTGCATATTTTCCGATTCATTTAATTTAATATTAATTATATTAATATTATTATTCTATTTGTTGTTGTATATATTGTGCATTTTTCTTATTTTTTTCTTATTATTATTATTCTATTCTATTTTTTTATATATTGTTCTTTTCTCACCTGTATGTAAAAATGCTGCTGTACCAAAAAAATATTTATCTACCTATCTATCTATTAACGTAAACACACGTGCATCCTCAGTGAACTCAGCCTCCCTCTTTCATTCCGTCAAACACCGTGATATTTGCTAATATCCACATAAACCCTGTCGATATCCAAGTCATAAGGTTCATAAGGTTTTAAAAGTAGGTGTGTTTCTGCTTCTTTTCTTTAGTGCATGCATCTCTGCTCCAGCGTTGCATATTTTTTGGCTAGTTTTTTTTTTTGTGTTCAACTCACAGAGCCGCTCGTAAACAGGGAAAAGTTACCGTGTGCCGCAAACTGCCGTAAATCCCGTATTGAGGCGCGTATTCTGAATGAATGACACAAACATATCCCACATGTCAGATTCAGGCTTAACGGAGAGCATCCAATCGGAATAAGATGTTTACATGAGCCATGTAAAATTCGGAATAATAATAATTTAATATTATTCTATTATATTTGTTGTACATATTGTGCATTTTTTTCTTATTTTCTTCTTCTTATTCTATTCTGTTTTGTATATATTGTTCTTTTCTTATGTAAAAATGTTTCTTTTCTTATATAAAATTGCTGCTGTTACGAAATGTTTTCCTATTTCCTCTATCTAATGGTGGAATATTAGAGTGCATTTAAAGGTAACGTCCCCTCTTCGTCCACATCCACCCTCTCGTCGTCCTTCCCTCTTCCCGGAGTGAGTTGGAGACGTCTTTCCTCCTCTTCCTCCTCCTCCTCCTCCTCCTCCTCCTCGTCGCTCCGTGACTCTGTTCCCTCGTCTGTCACTCAGGCTTAGGCTTACAAAGTCGTCCGGTCCACAGAGAGCGAAACAGCCTCTCTCATCCCACCACTGTCTCCCCCCCCTCCCCCTTACACTCCCCCCCCTCCATCTTTTTTTGTTGTATTTCAGAGCGTAACTGTCTGTTTCTCTGGTTTCCCCGCAGCATGACAGCCAGTGGAGTCCGTCGCCCTGCTCGCTGTGTGTCTGCTCCCGAGGGAGCGTGTCCTGCAGCGCTCGGCCCTGCCCGCCCCTCAGCTGCCCCGCGGACCGGAGCCCGTTCGTCCCGGCTGGAGACTGCTGCCCCAAGTGCGGCCGCAACGGAGGTGAAAAGGGCGGCGGGGGGGGGGCGTGCACGACGTCGGGCCCACGTGCACACGCACAGATTTCAGACGCGGCCAGCTGTTTCTGAGGGATTTATTCTAAACGAACTACAAATTGGGGCAGTTTTCGAAAGCATGTGCATCAGCGCAACAAAAACGCTTTCACCCACCTGCCTCCACGCAGACTAGGGTGCTCTGTTAATTCCATCATCTCGTTGCACCCTCTTATTTTGAAGTGATTTAATGGCGCCGCGACAGGAGGCCGTTTACCTCAATGAACCGGCTCCACAGCATTTGCACGAGCGTCGCTGATGGGAAACACGCATCCAGATTCTCTAAATGCAAATGAATGCGTGTTTCCCATCAGCGAAACACGCATTCATTTGCATTTAGAGAATCTGGTTCTGGATGGAAGCCGGGCAAAAGTATGCGGTTGCGGTGCTTTTCGGCTGATAACTCGGACGTCCACGGAGGCGTATTAGAGACGTTGAATAGGTGAAAATGGATAAATTACAAGAAAGAATTTACAAAAACAACTACAACAATTATCGTGAGAAAAAGAAATCGGAAATTCACTGAGATTTAAGTCGTAAATTTTCAACGTTATCTGAATATTTTTTGCCCCAAAGGTCCTGAAAGATACATATACGCCTTTTTTCATTCAATTCAATTCTTTTTTTTTTTAAATGTTTCACGTTGGACCTGTTGAGCGAGGCGACTTTCCAAGTTTTCTTTCGTGTTTTTTTCTACGTTCTCTTATGAATATAAATAAATACTCATTTAATTAATATATTTCGCGCAGTATATGTCGGTATGTATTTAACAGTGGCGTCTGTGGTGTGAGGAGGTTGATCCAACTTTACAAAGTGAAGCGATTAATTAATTAATTTGTGACTGTATGAGAGGATATACAAGTTTCTGTCTCCTAAATATTTTTCTAGGAATATTACCCCCTTCCCCAGCTGCATCATTTAATTATTTTTTCTTTCTTTTTTTTAATTACAATTTCTCTTATGACCTATTGTAGATATTAAAGCTTCCTTTAATACACAAATACAAAACACAGTCCTCGTTTGCAACCGCATTGCCTTCCTATGGTAGTAACAAAAGCACCCTTATTTTAAGTCTCTTTAAATAACAGCATCAGCTGAATAAATGCAACTTAATGTAAATGTCCACTTTCATGCACTCTTTTAACTTCAAGTCTCCTGAACTCGAAGGTAGAAGACCAGATTGACTGTGAAATACATTTTAGTGAGAATGCTCGTTGCTGGGAAATATTCTCCACTCATAGAAAAGTTTTACATAAAACAAACAAACCCCATGTTATTGGTCATTGACGCCCTCCTTCACCATCGTATGGTAAACGCCACGCGCTCAGACACAGCAGCTTCACCTCAAGGGGCAGCTCTACTGTAGGAAAACTAAATGTACTGTAAAATACAAATCTCACAAACACACGATATAGTGCAAAATGCAATACGCATGTTCATGAAACAATGACGCACAAAACAACACAAAATACTGCAATAACCCCCAAACACCATATCGATGGCCAAAGAGAAAACCTCCTATCTGAAAAATTCACTATTTTTTGAGAATACTAAAAAAAATGTGTTCTCTTGCAGGATGCTATTTGTTAAGGATACCCAATACATAATACAAAATTAAAAAGAAATACAAAATACGAAAAATATACAAAGTGCAGATTTATTGTTTTATTGTTTTATTTAATTTATTTAATTTATTGTATTTATTGTATTTATTTTATTTATTTTATTATTATTTATTCATTTTTTATTGCACTTTTCCTGGATCATTTCGCAGATAGGAGGTTTTGTACTTTGGCCATCGACATGCGGGAAAACACAAACACACACACACACACACACACACACACACACACACACACACACACACACACACACACATATACAATGGCTTGCCCTGTGGACTCGCTTCCTCCTCTTTAAAAGAACATGAGCTCTGCTCTCAGCTCAGGTTCTTCTCACCTCAAATGAGAATTATGAGGCCTTGGTGTTTAGTTTCGTGCTCTTCTCTTCAACCACAGCATCGCTGCAGTGTGGGACTAAATTACCCTTTTTTTTTTGGTTTGTGTTTGGATGTATTATTTCCCAAAACATTACCAGGAGAATACGCGTGATTTATCATTTTTCTTCCCGACAATCGTTGCTGTAAACAACCACGTTTTATTTGATTTAGTCCCAGAGATTTTATTATGAAGTCCAAAGATGTGAGTTAGGTGCAGCCATCCACACACAACTGCAATAAAAATGCAAATGTTCCCAATGCAAATGTTCAAGGAAGACCTCACCCACAAAGTGACCATCTGTGTATCAGTCACTCCCCTCGCGCTGCCGCGAATTCACGATGAAGGCTTTGTCTTTCCCTCCACGCCGAACGGGGAATCAGAAAACAGAGAAACGTCTCCAGGAATTGAACAGCAAAGCCAGATCAACACATCCGTTTTCAAACACCACCTCCTGCAGCATAATCTCATTTATCCGGTTGTGTGCTCACTACTTCCCAAACACATGCATCTTCACGAAAACCTCACTATCTAAGTGTGAGGATGTTTACGCGTCAGTGTGTTGAAGGAGCAGTATTTAACACTCAGAGCATTAACACAGCAGCAGACGACTATTTGACAGAGATATAGTGGAGTAATGTCGACCTGAGCATCCAGTTCCCCCTCAGGTGAACACCGTGAGCTCCCTTAGCTCCCTCACGCCTTTAAATAATAAGGGTTTAGCAAAGATGTAGGTGTTAGGAAATAGGGAGCATGCGGCTGGATAAGCGAGACTTGGATCGTACCTCGTGAGTCGTGTGAGATCTTTCCTTTCAGAATTCAGACGTGCAAATGGACGTTTTTTGTGGGTGAAGTGTTCCCTTGATAAAGGAGATACATGCTCTTCATTAGGGTCCCAGTGGTGAGTAATATGATGCATTATTTGTTTGCGTATGGGTGTGAATATTACTGAAGATGAGTTATAGCCGGGCACGTCTCATCGCACTAAAAGGAAAATCATCTGCAGTGTGATTTTTTTTTTTTTCTTTCTTTCTCCAAATGACATCCACTTCCTGTTCAAACCCGTGTCACTCTGGTGACTCTTTATCTTTTTCATTTACTTCTCTGAACTTCGCCCATGAAGCCGGGTGCTCGGTCAGAGATCCCTCTTGAGATCCCGTGGTGTCTTCTGTCAGGCGGATTGTTGTTGTGACACACACACACACACACACACACACACACACACACACACACACACACACACACAGAGCCGTTAGATGCACCGAGCAGTCGGAGCCGAGCTGTTACCGACTCTAATGACGTCTCCGAGCTGCCGGGATGCGTCCCGACGGTTAGCCGCTAATTAGCCACTTCCTCTCGCCCCCTCACTGTAAATCACCGGGTTTGAGGGCAAACAGTGCTCACAGGCAGCTCATTACCTGACTCTCATTTTCTCTGTTTACTCATTGTGTGTGTGTGTGTGTGTCTGTGTCTGTGTGTGTGTGTGTGTGTGTGTGTCAGGGTCTTGCTCCTGGCAGGGCACGGCGTACAGAGACGGGGAAGAGTGGGCGCCGAGCCTCTGCTCCAGATGCGTCTGCAGCGACGGGGAGGTCCAGTGTTCGGTGGCAGAGTGTCAGCCAGTCGCCTGCAAACCGGTGAGCTTCTGTCAAGAGAGAAAAAACACACTTCTTTTTTTTATGGCGCTCGTGATGCTGCTACGCAGCTGCAGTGGCCCTGAGTCGGTCCTTCTCAGGTCACGTTGGTAAATAAACACTTGGAGCTTTTTTTTTTCTGCCCTTAAATCCAAAGACAATCCAATACACGATTGATTAAGTACAGGGGCATCCTGAGGATGGATGATGGGAATGGAAGCCAATGTCTAAAGAAGAACTAGACAAAGACCTTGCTTTCTATTCCACCGGGCGGCTTTATCGCTGCATTGCTCGAAGCAACAATATTATATATTTTTTTTAACAATGATGGAAACATTTTGACGGACAGGAGGCCTCGGAGCGTCTGCGACCACGACCGGAGTACCGGCAGACGGAGTCTGGTAGAAGTGACATGAAAAGTGCCCGCGCGGTCTGTATTTTAATGAGAAACTAATGTGAGTCAGTCAAATACAAAACACACAAAATTAAAATTCTAATTAAAAACTAAAACTATACATGAACACCGGATCATTTCTCATTACTCACACTGAACGGACATCTAGCGGACCTCAGGGGATTTGACAAAAAACTCAATACAACACAACTTTCATCCTCTTGTCATATCGTAAAAATATTAAAGTGACTATAATAATAGTAATAATAGATTATGACAGAATTTTCACAACCCTCTCCGTCAAAAAATATTTAACGCAGCCACCGGGGTCAGCCGCGTTTAGCCTAGCTTAGCACAAAGACTGGAAGCAGGGCCTAACTGCTAGCCGCTGCGTCCAGCTGATCAAGAAATAGCTCCAATAACTACTATCCCGCTTCCTAAAAACCATCGTATTTGCATTTTTAATCCTCCATTTTTTTAACTATTCGGGTGACTTTCCTTCCCTACACACGTTTAATAAACAGCGTATTACACGTAAGACAGCTTTAGAGTTGTTGGAAGGTTTATTCCACAGCAGCACGATCTAAGTCTTTTATTTTCCTTCTCGTCCTTCAGCACGAGAACCTGGTGATCCAGCCGGGCCGCTGCTGTCCTCAGTGTGTGTCCAACCCCTGTCTGTCTGCTGGGAAACAGTACCAGGTAGGCAGCTGTGTGTGTGTGTGTGTGTGTGTGTGTGTGTGTGTGTGTGTGTGTGTGTGTGTGTGTGTGTGTGTGTGTGTGTTTTGATATTGAGATGAAAGCATTCCAAGCTTTTTTCTCCTTTCTTCTCATCTCTTTCCCTCCCCTCTCTTTTTCCTCCTTTCTCCTCTCCCCTCCTCTCCTTCCGTCCTCTCCTCACCTCTCATCCACTTCCCCTCGCCTCTCTTCTCCTCCACCACCTCTCCTTTCCTCCGTTCTCCTCTCCTCTCCTCCTTCTCCACCTCTCTTCTCCTACCTTCTCCTCTCCTCCTCCTCCACCTCTTCTCTCCTACCTTCTCCTCTCCTCCTTCTCCTACCTTCTCCTCTCCTCCTTCTCCACCTCTCTTCTCCTACCTTCTCCTCTCCTCCTCCTCCACCTCCCCCCACCTCCGCCACCTCTTTTCTCCTACCTTCTCCTCTCCTCCTCCTCCTCCACCTCTCTTCTCATACCTTCTCCTCTCCTCCTCCTCCACCTCTCTTCTCCTACCTTCTCCTCTCCTCCTCCTCCACCTCTCTTCTCCTACCTTCTCCTCTCCTCCTCCACCTCTCTTCTCCTACCTTCTCCTCTCCTCCTCCACCTCTCTTCTCCTACCTTCTCCTCTCCTCCTCCACCTCTCTTCTCCTACCTTCTCCTCTCTTCTCCTACCTTCTCCTCTCCTCCTCCTCCACCTCTCTTCTCCTACCTTCTCATCTCCTCCTCCTCCACCTCTCTTCTCCTACCTTCTCCTCTACTCCTCCTTCCCTACCTCTCTTCTCCTACCTTCTCGTCTCCTCCTCCTCCACCTCTCTTCTCCTACCTTCTCCTCTCCTATCTTCTCCTCTCTTCTCCTACCTTCTCATCTCCTCCTCCTCCACCTCTCTTCTCCTACCTTCTCTTCTCCTCCTCCTCCACCTCTCTTCTCCTACCTTCTCCTCCTCCTCCTCCTCCACCTCTCTTCTCCTACCTTCTCCTCTACTCCTCCTTCCCCACCTCTCTTCTCCTACCTTCTCCTCTCCTGCTCCTCCTCCTCACCCTCTTCTCCTACCTTCTCCTCTCCTATCTTCTCCTCTCTTCTCCTACCTTCTCATCTCCTCCTCCTCCACCTCTCTTCTCCGACCTTCTCCTCTCCTCCTCCTCCACCTCCCCCCTCCTCCTCCACCTCTCTTCTCCTACCTTCTCCTCCTCCTCCTCCTCCTCCTCCTCCTCCACCTCTCTTCTCCTACCTTCTCCTCTACTCCTCCTCCTCACCCTCTTCTCCTACCTTCTCCTCTCCTCCTCCTCCTCCTCCACCTCCCCCCTCCTCCTCTTTCCTCCTCTTTTTCCCTCTCCTTCTTTCCCTCCTCCTCCACCTCTCTTCTCCTACCTTCTCTCTCCTCCTCTCCTCCTCCACCTCTTTCTCCTCCTTCTTCTCCTCCTTTCCTCTTCTCCTCTTTCCTCCCTTCTCCTCTCCTCCTCCTCCACCTCTCTTCTCCTCCTCCTCCTCTCCTCCTCCTCCACCTCTCTTCTCCTCCTTCTCCTCTCCTCCTCTTCCACCTCTCTTCCTACCTTCTCCTCTCCTCCTCCTCCACCTCTTTTCTCCTCTCCTTCTCCCCTCCTCCTCCTCCCCCTCCTCCTCCTCCTCTCCTCCACCTCCCCCCTCCTCTCTAATCTCAGTCTGCATCACCTCATCTGCTCCTTCTTGCTGTGTTTACACTGAACACTGAACTCTCACTGCCAAGTTTCTCCTTTGATCATGTGTGTGTGTGTGTGTGTGCGCGCGTGTGTGTCCCATCCTGTCAAATGTGTGTGTGTGTGTGTGTGTGTGTGTCTTCTTACAACACACACACACACACACACACACACACACATTTAGATTTTAGATATCAGGGGACATCGTCTCATCTCAATATTTTTTTTACTCTGTTATAGAGAACGAATCATGTCGCCTTCTTTTTGGTCTCAAACACAACAAAATAAAGAACACACGCTTTTGCATTTCACTTTGTGTTAAATCATCTGCATTTCGTTTTGGCAACAGCTAAACTTTAATGTTGTTTTAATACTCAAATTAGTACATTCAAATAGAAATGCATCAAATGGAGCAGATTCACTTACGTGATTGTTTTATTTACAACGGCATCTCTCGTATTAGTGTCAGTGGAGAGTTGCATTTCTTTTATGTCACTTTAAAAGTGCTGGAGGTACTTTGTTCGTTGCCATTTTGTTTAATTGGAAACCAGAAGTGATCATATTTGGATGAGAGCGTGGGAACAGATTCTGTTTGCAGCTAGCGCTACATGATGTTGTGAGCAAATCACGTTAACTGTGATATTAATTGAGATGCTAATTATGGCTGGTGAAAAAAAACAGTGGGAAAAATGAACAGCCGATGCTAAATGAAGCCGATGCTTCATGTCATAAAGCTGCATTCTCTCTCCTGACCACCAGGGGGCGACTCCTCTGGTTGTATAGAAGTCAAAGCTTCATGTGTTAAAGCTGCATTCTCTCCTGACCACCAGGGGGCGACTCCTCTGGTTGTATAGAAGTCAAAGCTTCATGTGTTAAAGCTGCATTCTCTCTCCTGACCACCAGGGGGCAACTCCTCTGGTTGTATAGAAGTCAAAACTTCATGTGTTAAAGCTGCATTCTCTCTCCTGACCACCAGGGGGCGACTCCTCTGGTTGTATAGAATCTATAGAAAATGACTCTACTTCTCTCTTGATTTATTCCCTCAGTAAACATTGTAAACATGAGTTTATGTCTCAATCTCTAGTTTCAAGTCTTCTTCAATACAGCATGATGTTCATTTAGTAAATTATGGTCCATTTAGAGTCAAATAGAGCATAAAGCAGGGGATGCTTTAGGGCGGGGCTACTGTGATTGACAGGTCTCTCTCTACCAGAGACGTATACAGAATCCCACATTAATTAAACACTTTACGCTTTAATCTCTGTGATAATTGAGTTCTTTTCTTTGGAAATAATAAACGAATGATATCATCCTCCAGACTTTGAATCGTTAATACATCAGGTTTTGAAAAGGCGAACGTGAAAACCACTTTGATTCAAAGCCTCTTTTAAGGATTACAACTTCATTCCCATTCAACGTGTTCGGAGCTGTTGTATTCAGACCTCTTTAGATCAGCGTGTGCGCTCAGGTGAGAACGAAGCCGTTTGAACTCCTCTTGAACCAAATGTGAGTTTCACTCCTCTTAAAAAAAAAAAAAAAAAAAAAAAAAGAAAAGACAGATCTGTGCTCTAGTTCGTTACAAATCACTCACGTTTTAATCCACATCTATACTTCATGCAGGTTAGCGATGTTCAAAGAGCTCTGCAAAGTGCCTTTGCAGAGTTTTGATCTCTTTGATTCGTGTTTGTTATAAATGTTATATCAGTGGAAAACGTCCTCTTTCTTGTGAAATGATGAATTAATCTGTACCCTCCACGCGTCAGTCAATATTTAATCGAGCAGTTTAGAGCTGAAGAGGAAGGATCTAATCAGACAGCGACAGGAAGTTGAACCCAAACTGAAACAGATTATATATTTAAGGCACGGAGCAGCTGTGGGACTGCTTCCCTCCACTTTAGAGCCCTGATGAGAGAGTTTATGAAGAAGTTACACCATCCATGGCTTTTAAAATCCCATCACCACTCAGTTAGAATTGATTCGATTAATCTGCAGATCGAAAAAAAATGTCAAGACGTCTGGATTAAATCAAAAACGTGAAGAGTTGTTTGAAAATCTAGACGACATATGACTTTCATTTCAACAGTTTTCAGTTGCTTTATTTAAACATGTAGTTAAGACCAGTTTTTTAAGGTAATATAGTAGTCATTTAAATGCTGCTTAAACTGCAGTTTATGTGTCTAAAAAAAACATACTTTTCAACCAAATGTTGCCCTTTTTATAACCAAAATATTAAAAAGACATTCTGATACATTGACTTGTAGGCGACCTTGTACAATTTGCTCTTCTTCTTCTTCTTCTTCTTC